>PYAF01003212.1:1017545-1031465 GCA_007407185.1 Glycine tomentella
AACACTAACAATTTCATAATATAAACATTAACTAACTAAACCCTAAACATTAAGTAAATTCAATTGAACAAAACCCTACTTAGAAAAACCCTAACTCGTAACCCTAATTCAATTGAACAAAACCCTAATTCATAATCCCTAATTCGTAACCGTTAACCCTAAACTGAAGTCACTAAATTGACAACTAAACTAAATCCTAGCCCCTAACATTTTTTCTACAACATGAAATAACCAATATGGCTCTAACAAATTTAAAATTCAACAACATAATATATTAAATAATACTCATAAGTTAAATAAATTAACTTACCTGTTGGCAGAGAGAGGTCAGACAAAAGCTTTAGAGAGATGTCAGAGAAAAAATTTATAGAGAGACAGAAGGCGCAACAGGTTATGTCTGAAAAAACCAAAAAGGGAAGGATTTAAAGCAGCTGGTCCCGCCCAGAATTGGGCAGGACTGGAACAGCCCAAAACCAGGCGGGACTGCCCCCCTGGTACCGCCTGGTTTTGGGCGGTTCCAGTCCTGCCCAATTCTAGACGGGACCGGCTGCCCCAGATTCGTAAATAGTTTTGAAACTACCCCAAATGCGTAATTTTTTATTTAATTTGTATTATTTAGGTTCTTTTGCCTTAATTCTTAGCACAACCATGACATAAATCCTTTAGGATACATATTCTCTTGTTACTAGATATTTTAGAACCCATGCTGTGAGGAATATGGCAAAGTGTTCAGTGGGCAGTAGACTTTGCCGACATTTTGGGTGTCAAATAGTCAAATCACTCAAATGTGCATTCAACTTGAACTGCAATAGATCGACTTGGGTCCTTGTCATCTTCACGCTTACTTGAGTTTTGCCCTGACATGACTTATTTAAAACAATTATATTGTTTTTTTAGTAAACAAATAAATGAAATTTCATCAATTCAAGTAAAAATGGAGTCCCAAACTAATAGATAAATTTCTGTAGAATAAGAAAATTAATATAAATTAACTGTAAAAAAATTATAATATGAATTTAATATATTTTGATTTTTAACAAAGAATTGAAAACTAATCCATACTGAATAAAAAGTTAAAGTTTTCTTTTACTTTTAATTATCAATTTGTTGGATCTTTCAAATAATCGCACTTGAAAATAATCTGTAGAGATTCATGATCATTACAGTTAAGAGTTAAAGGAGTTGGATATATTACCTATGTGTTTTTTTTTATTAGTAAAAATTAAATACGGTATCAAAAAATTTATAATACGAACTAATGACATTATAAACAACATATATATACAAGTGCTGCAAAATAATAGGAGATGATGGCATTGTATATAAATATTAAAACATATTGCATAAACTAAAAGATTTAGTTAAGTTGATTGAATAGAATGTGTGAGTGTTATAACTTGTAAATCCTTTAATATTATTTTCGAGGATAAAAATAATACATTTCTCAAACCATTCGTTCTTTATTGGAATTTCTATCACACACAATTTCATTACTGAAATTACAATTTCTACCATTTAATAACAAATCCTCTAAAAAATCATTTAATCACAAATTTCGTAAAAACTTCATCTAATCACAAATTAATATATACGATAATATTTTTGACATTTAAAATAACTATCTTAAAAATTATCATAATTTTTATTGATTGACACTATAATTTTTTAATACTGAGAATGCATAAAAATTAAACTCTTAAAAATTAATTATATTTTTCTATAATATTTATGAACAAAATTGATCACTGAGAATGAAAATTTTAAATTTTAAATTAATGGTTCCTTTACACAAATAAATTATTACCTCCCGAGCATATGTAGCTTGGTGGCTAGGACAACAAAAAAGTAACAATTAGAAATGATGTTCACTATTAGAATTTTGCTTATTAGATGTGAAGTTTTCACAAAAAATTGCAGGAAACTAATTCCCTACAGATTTCATTCTGCAAGTAAAACTTTCATAGATATTTTGTTTCTGTCAATTATAAATTCACAGGAAATTTTTTGCGGTTTTTCCTGCGAAAAAAGTAGCAGAAAAATCTGTAGTAATATTTTGCAGTGAATTTATTTTGCCAGAAATTTTGTGTAAATTTAAAAGTCGCAAGAAAATTCGCAGAAAATTTTCTATGAATTTTCATATCGACATGAAATTATTTGTGGATTTTCTTGCGGAATAAAATCAACAGATAATTTACTGTGATTTTAAAAATGTTGTATATATAATTATTTTAAAATGATCTTTTAAGAAAAATATCTAAATTTATTGAATTTATTTTTAAAATATAGAAAATTGTATTTAATTTTTAAAATGTTAATAAAATTAAAAATTAATCTTTACAATAGAAAAGTAAGTATTATTTAAAATATTAAAAAGAAGAATAACATCTCTAATGCAAAAGTCACTAACTAAAATAATTGATTATTTGGTAGAGGTATTATCTTTGATACACCATACTTAATTTGGACAGCCCTTAAGTTCTGCTTGCACATATTATCAAGAGCATTGTAGTATTTGGGTATTTTATCTAAAACATGGCAAGTATTTCAAGCAATTCAATTACTGAAAATCATCACACAAGGTCCAACTAATTAAGCTAAAACGTATTCATACTTAAATAATATTTAATTCCAATTTTTTAAATGATCAACATGCTAATTAGATTCAAACAACACATTAATCAAACAAATTAAATAGATTCAACCAATGTATAAAAGGAAAAACGGAATTCTAATAGATCCGTCATTCTGTAGCTATGGTTGATAATATTATAATTATCATAAACAATGGCAAAAGCAATTTGGTGGTTCGCGGCAAATAACTTTTCAACGGCCACCTTTGGAGCAGTTGTTTTTGCAAATACCGTCACAAGTGTCGTCGTCATTTGAGCCAGGAATGCAGCTCCCTATATGGTTGTCAAAGCAGCACTTTGCACTACCTCTACGTGTTTTCCATCAACGCAGTACGTAACTTTACAAGCAATATACAATATAATTGTAATTCTCTACTTCACCATGAAATACACATGATTATTATAACTGTTCTTTGAACTTTGAGTTGCATATTTGATGGGTCATAAAATTTGAGTTTCCACTCGATAAAATAAATGTAAGTACCTATGATTGCTCTTTAAACTTTGAGGTTTTACCAGCCTTGAACTGAGATGTGATCTCCTTTTCCTAATTTTTTTCCAGCAGAAAGGAATACAATTTTCAATATTATATAACCATAACATATTAATATCGATCATATATGCACTATAAAGAAATCCGTGCATATATATGTACATCAGCAGCATATTAAGATTAGAATGAGTTTCTTAGAAGAATAAAATGATGATGATGATGATGCAGACAAGGAGACGAAGTCCTCCCACGAATCTGGCCATCTTCATATCAGATTGTTTTAATTAGCTAACAGGTACTGCAGACTAAAACTATGGTTGTAACGTTTTCTATCTTTTGTAATACATTATGGACGCCAAAAATGTTTATCTTTTCTATCATTAACTAATCATTAACATCAAAAACACCTTTAACTCAAGTTAATTGGGGTTGATGTCTATCTTTCACTAATGCCATTATATAATTTTATGTTAAGTTTTCACCGTCCTAATGTGAGATAATCCACTATGGCTCACTCTATGTTTGAATATCTCTGAGGAGCCAGAAAAGCTAGCTAGCTCTATTGCAAGCCTAAGTTCTAAGTGAAGCTACTCTCAACCAACTAGCAGTTATGCAGATACCTAACAATGCCAGTGGACAGGGGCAGTTAACTTCTTGATCTCTATTATTAACTTCTCTAATTGTGATTCAACCGCTATGCTTTCTTGATCTATAATTTCCTTGAGTCTTGAGTCTTGACCAATGACAAGCTCCACTTTTTTGGTGCCTGAATTTTTTATTCGCGTGCTACACTCAACCCATTTTACAGAATGCTTGCACTAAGTTAACAGCTTAACTTAGGGTGATAATTATCAAGCCACTGAATCTTGGTAAAAAAAGTTTAACAATGACGTGACTCACTCTTTCGATTCATTTGAATATGGATTGCATCGAGGGTGTCAATTATTCTTTCTGGATATAGGATATTTGGCAGAGAAAATAAAATGAATAAGTTCAATCACTTTTCACATTAATTGCCACCGTATTGGCTGCGATATTATTTCACGAGGAAATATACGTTGGAAGGTAATGTAATGTTAAATAATCTGAACAAAATCAAGAGTACGTATTAAGAAATTAATTAAGATCTTGTTTATTTTGAGTTTTTTTCAATTATATTTTCACTTTAGTTATAAAAATATCCTCCACTACAAAAATTATTTTTCAAAGATGTTTATTTGTGACTTTCCATGAAAATTTTCAATTGTATTTGAATTTATTATATTGAAAAGTTAACATTTTTCACAATAATTTCTAAATGGTCTTAAAATCTCAATTTTTACATTGATTATCTTTGAAATCTTCTTAAAATGTGATTTTTTGATTTCTGAATAATCGTCTTAGAAAATTATTTCTGAACAAACAACAAATTTATTGAAATTTATTATTTATAAATTAATTATTTAAAATAAAATATTTTTATTTGAAAACAAAATCTTGTTTATAATATATTAAAAGTAAAATATAAATCTAAAATTATTTTATTTTTATTTAAATATAATTAAAAATTTATAAATATATAAAAATTAAATTAAAATTTATTTAAATATAATTAGAAGTTATAAATATAATAAACTTCATCAAAATGTAAATAAAACAAAAAAGAAAGCAATAATAAAAGCTTGTTCTAAACAGAAGAGGCCCAATAACCTGAATTAATGCACACAAAATCACAAATACAATAAAATGAAATGGAAAATTTACAATCCACCTAAATTTGTGAAAGAATAAAAAAGAAAAGTCCATTAAGAGTGGATTAGTGCTAAGAGCTTCATATAATATGCAAGAAACGTCAGGTATAACGGTGCATCCGTTTCTGAATCTATGTTAGAGTGCTAGTGCAACATTTTCAGTGATTTCCAGTTCAGAACAAAGTGATTTCAAAACCAGATTCTTCCAACAAGCTAAAAGCGGTAACTCCATAGTAGGAGTGGTACAGGTCTGGATACTCTCTAGGGAATTTTCCGAAACCACCATACAGGTGAAAACAAGTATAAGCACCAAAACATGAGTTCCAAAACTAGTACATTTACTTATATGACATAAATTGTTTCCCCCTTTCACGTAAGAGAGAAAAAAAATATAATGCTCTTGAGGTGGTTCTAAATATAATATTTCAAGCCTACAACTACAATGCAATGTATGGAAAACAGATTGGTAGGTATTGTACCTTAGATTGACAAGAAAACAAAAATCCACGTAGAGCCTTACTGTCAACAAATTTGCAGCCCCTAGAATTCTTAAAACGACTGCAATCCTAACAAACATATGATGCTTGTCAAGGCTTTGACAACTAGCAAATAATGGAATACCATAAAAATTAATTAAGGTTTCATATTGTGCTTACCAAAATGCATAACTGGATTTATTTGGTCTACCTTGAAAACCCCCATCAGTTCCCTGCCTTTGAAAAGGAAGACAGAATTAGTGAATCTTGATCTATGGTAAAATAATTCAAGCATTTAAATTTAACCAAGTTTTAAGTGTTCATTGATCAATAAAGAAAAATATTCACGCCATTATTTGAAGGCATTTGAGAATACACAGCTCTTGAAAATGACCTTTGGTGCAATATAATTTACAAACTAATACATCTAATCAGTTTATATTGAAAGAGTTCAAATGTACAAACCTGCAAGATCCAATTCAACAACAATGGCTTATCTATCAAAGAAGATGAAGCACAACTTGAGAGGATATTATCTTCAATGAATCCTATTAATCGGAGAGATGCAATAGCGCACAATAAGTTGCACCTCCTGTGACACTAAAAAAAGTAATGTTGTTAAATATCATAAACATTAAAAGATGGATGAAGATCACCTTTCAAGATGCATGCATAGGACATAAAAATCAACAGGCATGAGCCGTAATCATTATATTCATAGAACATAAAATTTAAGTTGGTTGGGGCTTGAGCAGATTGTTACCATTGTGCCTGTTACATAACTGGCCAACAAGAACCACAACAAGCCTACAAGTATTAATCTGGCCATCATAAGGATACATGATAACAATGAACTGGTTGGTTGACAAGGATAGTCACTCCTACTATGTCAATACTCGAGTGTAAACAAAATCATGACTGTAGTTATTAGAATCATATGATTTGTGATTTGAATTGCACAATTTGATATGATTTGTTGGCTATCCAGTGATTTATAATCATAGCATGTACAAATGACTATGAATCTTATAATATATGAATGAATCAAAGTGATTGCTTATCATGATTGTAAATTACATGATTCAACGATTCATTATTTCTAAACTTATTAGTTTTCTTTCACCTTTTCATAAAAAAATGGAAAAGTCAAATACACTTCAATTGTTAAATAAAATAAACTAAAAAAGCACCACTAAACACACCTTGTTTGATTATTCAGAAGTTCTATTTTCATTCTTATGAACTAAAGGGTTTTGCATTGCCACTCATGCACTCACTCATTCTATTTCTATCCATTGTATTTGGTTGTATCATTGCTTTGTTTTCAATTATAAAATAGAGGCTTCACACACTCAGTTATTACTCATGGTTTTGTTTTGTGAGGCTTTTGGTAATATTCTAGTTAAAAATTATTACATTAAGCACTAGTTAAGAAGGCAATCCACAATCAATATTTTAATGAAAGATACTCTCAAACGTCAAAACCAATATGTCGAGCCAATCAAAAGGGAAGAGTTAAAACTTTACACTATCAAAATCTCATACTTATTACTTAATCTATAGAATTTCATGAATCAATTTTAAATCTCATTAACAATATCTTCTAAAAGGAAAAAAATCTCCGTTTTAGATTGTATCAACGTTAGGACCTAGATTTCAATCCCCTACCAACCAAGAGCAATTTAAACATTGTATCAAACAAATCTATCATGTGATGGACAATAGCATAAAAAAACTTCAGGCAAAACATTCCAATAACTTGATGTGACTAACAACATTACAATGACCCCTCCTACAACACAAAATCACATATAAACTGTGATAAATGATTGTTTCAACTCACCATGATATTCTGCACCACGAACTAATCCAAAGCCACCATCATAAGACTAGAAAAAATAGAAAAGAAAAATAGATATCAATTTCATTTATGTACACACACATTTTAAACAAACATGTATGTCCAGAATATAGTACAATCCTGAGATAATTCTCTTATCCTGTCACCAGTTGATGCACTAGCTTCACATAGTTGTCAACATAATATGTAATCCATGGTTTTCTCCTTGTCCATGCCACTCCAGTTATCCAACATGAAACAGATGGCAATTGATATAATCAATTAGTTAAAAAGATATAATAAATCCATAATTATTAATCAACTAAATAATTAAATGATTAAAATAATCATTTAGTCCCTATAGGTGACACTCAATTAGGAATCAGTCATTATATGGAAGGCAAAAGTAGAGTTTAGTCCATATATGCCCTTGTTAGTACATAATGGTCCCTGCTGTAACTATGTTTATTTACTTTTAGTCCCTAAAGTACTTAAGTTTTTAGTCCCTATATGTCCTAATAGGAGCTACAAAGTATGTTTTTTTCATATAGGAACTAGGCTTAATCCAAAATGAGTGTCACTATAGCGACCAAATGATTAGTTTAACCTGACTAAATCCTTCTTGACGTAAATTGTTTTTATATCAAATTTTCTTTCAACTACAAAGTTGAGTACACAATTGCTGGATCTGGGAACTGGTTAGATTTTGCATGAAGTATGTACTGGATTTACCATTGCTTGAGCATGTTACGTTCAACTGGTTGCCAAGTTGGTTATTGTGCATTGTGGTACTTCAGTTGAGAATTCCTCACTTTTTAAAAAATTCTTGTGACTAAGCAATCAAGTTTCTATTGCAATCAACAACTAACAGAGCATGCGTCCTCTATAGTGTGTGTGTAGAGTTCCATCAACTAGCAGAGCTTTTTACATTCTTTTGTGTCTTGGTCCTCTTCATCTTCACCAGTAACTTCATCACCAAGGTGCATTAGAGCACCAGGTTCATTAGAAGGAAGTTGATGTTGAAGTTGAGCAAGTCTTACTTAAGATGTTTCATTTCCAGTCTCCGCCTCTTTTTTATTGGTCTCTACTTATTCAAATTTAGCTTGAAAAGCTTCAAAAACTAGCGTAGAGGGTCTCGTATTGCCCTGGCATACCTTGATAGAGCATATAGATATGCATGATTTGAAAAGAAATTTAATCAACAGATACATAAAATATATGTAGAGAAACAAATCTCTAAAGTTTCATTTGAGTTGGGAAAAATAGTACATGTTGCTAAAGCTTCCAATCGAGGACCAAGTACGGGGGGATATTTCAAATTTATAGAATGGTAGAGGCAGAAATTGACAAAACTAAGAAAAGGTTGTATCATTATAGAAGATTAAGAAATTAATAAAAAGTCAGCAATCCAAATAATATAGTTGAATATGAAGGATTAGGAGATACACACGTCCAATAAGACAACCAGGGGGTTAGGTAGCTAAATTTGGTTTTTGTTTACACATGATCTTAACACAACACTAGAACTTGTTTAAATTACTTACATGATTAAAGTATACAGATCTATAATCCTGTTAATTGGGATGACAATAATGTTGACGTATCGACAAATGAAAACATTAAATACAACATCAATATGAAACTAACCTCATACAATAGCAAAAAGTTTAGCATGGTAGTGATGTCAACATCATAAGATACAACCTGTTGTAGTGAATGAAGAGTTAACCATGTTATTGTTTGGCCCTCGACCTCAGCCTGCACAAACAACATAAATCAATCTATTGATAGCATATACAGTTAAGATTACTGAACATTTAAAAATGCCAAATTGTTACTTGGTAGTATATGCCTTTCACAACTCCGTTATGTTTGTTTGCATCATGGCATATCCCAAGTCAGGATAAAGGAAGAGGGTCGGCGTTAGGGATTGCGAACCGACCATAAAAAATCAGTTATTTTTATGTGATGAACCTTTATGATATTTTGTTGGAACGTACCCTTTATAACGACGCGTTACATCGGGCCTCGGGTGTAGGAAAAATGGGCTAGGGTCCTTGCCACAAGACAAAACGCTACATCGGTCTCGAGATGTAAAGATAAGTGAACTAGGATTCATGCTGAAAGGCAAGGCGCTAGGTCTTCATTCGGATTTGGTGACAAATAAGCAAGGGTCCCAACACACAGATGGGCGAGCGTGACGGGAAAACACTGCCCAGGGGTTAAGGATGAATTTGGGAAGCTGGAACATAGGAACATTAACGGGTAAATTGAGGGAGTTAGTAGATGTTTTTTCCAGAAGAAAAATGAATAATGTGTGCTTGCAAGAAACTAAATGGGTTGGAGAAAATGCCAAAGAAGTAGAGGACACTGATTTCAAGTTGTGGCATACAGGTACATCCAAGAGTCAAAATGGGATTGAAATTATGATCGATAGAAGTTTCAGAGATAAAGTCGTGGATGTCAAAAGGAAAGGTGACAGGATTATGATGATTAAGCTTGTAGTAAAGGATCTAATTTTAAATATCCATAGTGTATATGCACTACAAGGTTGGACTAAAGAACCAATTTTGGAAAGACTTGGAGAAGGTTTTGAGAGGGATACCTCGAGAGGAGAAGATTTTCCTAGGAGGAGATCCAAATGGTCATGTTGGTAAAAACAGTGGAGGTTTTGATTGAATTCATGGAGGTTCTGGCTATTGGACGAGAAATGAGACTAGAAAAGATGTCTTGAATGTTGCAAGAGCCTATGATTTGATGCTAGCGAACACTTTTTTTCAAAAAAGGGAGTTTCATTTTATCACTATCATAGTGGCAAAAATTGTAGTCAAATTGATTTCTTTATGACTAGAAGGGACGATAAAAATTCTTGTATTGACTACAAGGTCTACCCTGGAGAATGTGTGGCGACACAACATAAGTTGGTAGTTCTAAAGTTCAGTTCATCAAAGTTCTTAATTTGAGGAAGAAGGCTCAAAACCCAAGGATAAGATGATGGAAGCCAAAGGAGAAAAAACAGATAGAGTTTGAGGAAAACATGTTGCGTGAAGGACCGTGAGAGTTTATTGGAGAAGCTAATGAAATATGAAATAAGATGGTTATGTGTGTCCAAAATGTGGGAAGGAGGGTACTGGGTGAAAGCAAAGGAAATAAAGTTCTTACAAAGGAAACATGGTGGTGAAATGGAGAGGTACAAGAGACTATTAAACAAAAGAAAGAATGCTTTAGATCTTTGCATAAATCTCCCAATGATGAAAATTTGCAAAAATATAGAAAAACGAGAAAAAATGCAAAAAAGCAGTGCTACAAACTAGAGGTAAGGTTTTGAACGATTTGTATAAAAATCCTGGGAGCAAGGATGGTGAAAATGATATTTACAAACTTGCTAAAATGAGGGATAAGAAGAGTAAATACCTCATCCAAGTTAGATGTATCAAGGATGAAAATCAAAAACTTTTGGTAAGAGATGAAGATGTAAGTGAAAGATGGATGAACTATTTTAACAAACTTTTTAATGGGGATGATGGTAAAAGTGAGGTGGATTTGGAGGACGTTTCTGATGATCTAAATAGAAGATTTGTGAGCAGAATTAAGACACATGAAGTTAAGGAGGCTTTAAAGAGTATGAAAAATAATAAAGCTTTGGAACCCGATGATATCCCTATTGAAGTGTGGAGAGGCTAGGGAGAAGTGGCAATAGAATGATTGACCAATCTTTTCAATAAGATTTTTTAAACAAAAAAGATGTCTGATGCTTGGAGGAAAAATATGCTTGTGCCTATTTACAAAAACAAGGGAGATATCTAGATTTGTTCTAACTATAAAGGCATCAAGCTCATGAGCCATACTATAAAATTGTGGAAAAGACCTATTGAACATCGCCTAAGGAGGGAGACCAAGGTTTCCGTAAATCAATTTGGATTTATGCCAGGAAGGTATGCCATAGAAGCTAGTTTCTTGATGCGACAATTAATGGAAAGATATCAGGAAAAGAAGAAAGACTTACACATGGTGTTCATAGATCTTGAGAAAGCATACGATAAGATTCCTAAAAAAGTCTTATGGTGGACTCTTGAGAAGAAAAAGATAGCATTATAGTATGTTAATGCAATCAAGGATATGTATGATGGGCTACTACATGTGTGAAAGCTTGTAATGGAACATCAAGGTATTTCCCTATCATGATAGGTGTTCACCAATGTTCAACTCTTAGTAAGCTCTTTGCCTTAGTGATGGATGAACTAACGAAAGATATTCAAGAGGAAGTGTCGTGGTGTATGCTTTTTGCAAATGATATCGTGTTTATTAGTGAGACTAAAGATGATGTTAATAGGAAACTGGAATTATGGAGAAACACTTTGGAGTCTAAAGGATTCATGATAAGCAAGAGCAAGACGAAGTATATGAAGTGTGAGTTTTCGCCGGGAAGAAATGGTGGTCAATACACAGTGCATCTATTTGGTCAAGAGGTACCCAAGAAAGATGTTTTTAGATACTTGGGATCAATTTTGCAAAAATGTGATGAGATTGATAAGGATGCAAATCATAGAATCAGAGCAGGGTGGATGAAATGGCAGAGTGCATATGAATTTTTGTGTGATCGCAAATTCTCCTTAAGCCAAAAGGAAAATTATATAGAACAATTGTAAGACCGACAATGTTATATGGAGCGGAGTGCTGGCCAGCACATAGACAACATGAGCACAAAATAGGGATAATAGAAATGAGGATGTTAAGGTGGATGTGTGGTTATACGAAGATGGATAAAATAAGAAATGAGGATATTCGATGAAAGGTAGCAGTAGTTTTGGTGTGTGAAAAAATGAGGGAGCATAAATTGAGATGGTTTGGGCATGTTATGAGACGATCATTGGATGCTCCCGTTAGAACAAAAGTTTGTTACCAAGAGCTCGATAGAAAGAGAGGTAGAGGTCAACCGAAACTCACCTGGGGAAAGGTAGTTAAACCAGACCTAATAGAGTGGGATATAGATTGGCGGACGGTATGTCTTAAGACGGAATGAATAATAACTATAAGCTTGATGGATAGCTATACCCATTAGTATGCCTATGTTCCAGTCATTCCTTTTTTTTAGTTCCTTTACTCTTCATTTTTCTCCTCCTCCTTTCACCTTTCTTTTATTTTAGCTTATTTTTCCTTTCTTTTGTCTTATTTTTCCTTTTTCTCCCCATCTCCTTTTCTCTTTCTTTATCTTTTTTCTGATCTATCATTGAGTTCATCTACCACCGACCCTAATTAACTTGGATCAAATGTGCTATTGATGTTGATGAGTACGAGATACGAATACTTGCCATTCATGAGTTAATCTGGATGAAAATACAGAAGGTTAAAATCATATCGGCATGAAAATTTTCATATTTTTTTATTATAAAAAAATGCAAGAAAATACCAATGAGATTTTACCAAAACATGTTTAACTCTTTATTTTCAAAGGAAATATAAATCAACAAAGGCTGATTTCCTCATTACATATTAATCCAAAGTTATTCAAATTCCACAAATATACCTTAGAGAGTTATGGACACACTCCACGTCAATTTTTTTTTAATCTGATGCGGGTAATGCTGCAAAAAGGTGCACCATTGTAAGGTAGTCATCCAATTCTGCAAATGCATCCACAAATCTCTGGTACATGTAAATTCAAAGAATAATCAATTAATCTGGAAATTCATCACCAGTTACTATACATAAATTGTAATGAACAAATTTAAACAAACCTCTGCTGAATAAGCCTATCGATCTTGGGCTTGGGTGTTTTCTCGCACAGCTTGTTTGCACGTTCAAGGTTTTTCTTTGCCTCAACTTTCTTAATACTTCTGTCATGCACTCTTACTGCTATATGTATTTCAACCAAAGGCTCGTGATGAAGGAAACATCCTTGACATGGTAATAAGTTGTATAAGTTCCCTTGAACTTTTTCTTGGGCTCTCGAGGGGTTACACATTTCAAAATACATAGTTTCCTAAAATTTGTAAAAGGAAATATTAGAATCAGTCTTTACCAAATGTTTTAGTCATTAAAGATATGAAAATTCCTTCCAAATGATATCAGACATATATAATTCAACTAATCGAATTTCAACCCAAAGGAGGCCTCCTTTTTCCTGATATCCTTATTTTTAACATGGCATTTCTGTAGAAAACAAACAAATAAACAATTAATTAAAAGCTAAACCAATAGGAAAATTGGAAAAAGGTTGGGTGGTGGCATGTGCAAGAGAAAGAGCATACCTGATTGATGAGAACGCAAGACCTAGAAACAAGCTCAATGTCGTTTCCATCCAAAATCAACTCATCCTTCACCTTTTCAGATCAAACAATGGAAACACCCTCAAGCATGTCCATTTTCCTCACCTAATGATGATACACATAGTGGCACAGAGGAGCTCAAAGAACAAAGAAGACTAAGAGAAAAAAACTCTTAAGATTATATTTGAATTGATGGATGATTACAATGCCTTATTGATGGGGTATTTATAGTAACATTGGTGAAATATAGACCACAAAATTAAAAATAGTGAGTGGAGAGGTTGGTGAAGTGGAGAGGTTGGTGTAGTGGAGAGGTTGGTGAAGTGGAGAGGTTGGTGAACCTAATTTTCCATATCATTCTCCCCGGGTTGGACAGGACTCGTCCTCGAGTCAAGCTCCGTGTTATCATCAATATACGGAGTTAAGTCAGCAACATTAAAAGTAGCCGAAACCCCGTAGTTGCCTGGCAGCTCTATTTTGTA
>PYAF01003212.1:1031565-1047067 GCA_007407185.1 Glycine tomentella
AACGATCGGAGATTGGACTTTCGAAGACGGGCAGAATTGGACGTCGCCGGAAAATTCGAAAGTGGACCTCTGGCTCGATTTCAGGCTTTCCCTTGACTCTGAAAACTGGGCTCTGATGCCAAATGGCACAGAGGAGCTCAAAGAACAAAGAAGACTAAGAGAAAAAAACTCTTAAGATTATATTTGAATTGATGGATGATTACAATGCCTTATTGATGGGGTATTTATAGTAACATTGGTGAAATATAGACCACAAAATTAAAAATAGTGAGTGGAGAGGTTGGTGAAGTGGAGAGGTTGGTGTAGTGGAGAGGTTGGTGAAGTGGAGAGGTTGGTGAACCTAATTTTCCATATCACATAGTAACCAAATCAATAACTAAACCTAATAACACAATTTTTTCCTAGTAGAAATGACAAAGAAATTAAATAAATAAATTGAAAAAAGTACCTTCTTCTCACCAAGGAAATTCTGGATTTTAATAGACTTGTTTTTTCCAATGCTAGCGTTGATTGGAAAGTGAGCATACATGAACCTCATCTTGTAACTGTAGCCCTTGTAACGCTGGTGATCGAATTCTCGACGTGGCTCAGGGCAGTGCGAATAATGGCGGATGTTTTTCAATAACCTAACTAGGCATCGATCTTCAGCTTCCTTTCATTGTTTTCGTTAGTAATGAGCTGAAAATCGAGAATGAGATGCTTCAAGTCTTGCACCAATTTTTCACGATGGCCCTCATAAACCTGAGAACATGGAGTGTTGAGATTTAAGTAAAAGCTGATGTAAAAGTAGCATTAGAATAGTAGATCTGAGAGTTAATTAGGATAAAAAAAAGGTGGAAACGAAGATGATGAGTGTCGATAAATACCTTATTTGTAACTGGCACCTTTGTTGACGGTGTTGCACTGAGCACAATAAAGGGCACGGGAGGCTTCATCGTCATTCTTTGAGTTTCCGGAAGGAGCTTCATCAAACGACGGATGTTGGAAGCAATAGACGACATGAGAAGTGGAATCGCAGAGTGAAGGGAACAAGACTGAAAATTTTAGGATGTAGTTAACTTAAAGATGATTTTCACAAAATCGTCGTTGTCAGCTTAAAATCAAAGATGATTTTTTAAAAAATCATCGTGATAAACTGCAAATCAAAGACGGTTTTATAAAAATCGTTGTTAACACCTTTTATCAAAGACAATTTTTATAAAACCGTCTTAAAAAGGTTGGACTTAATTTCAAAAATGTCATCACTTATTTTTTTTTACATCGATTTTTCGAAAATCGACTTAGATTCAACGATGTTAAAATACAATTTTTTAGTAGTGATCATAATATTTTCACTTTTTTTCTTGTCTTCAAAAGTTTGTACAAGAAATAGTGAAAATACTTTTTTTTATTGTTTTCTATTTTTATTTTATGTTTCATTATTTCCTATGCAAACGTTTGAAAATAGAAAATGTGGGATGGGTGTGGTAGTAGATTCTAACGTGATGCTTTCGTAATTCATTATATGATGATACCTTGCTAGGCGCAATTGGAGTGATCATTGGCTTTTATGTTGTGCTGTGGGGTAAAGCTGAAGATGTTGTGGTGAAAGTGAAGGAGTCGAAGATCCAAAATCAATGGTTAATTCCAGAGGATGTGAACATTTTGATAAATCAATCTGATGAATAAGCATGTTGTAAATCTAATTTGGAAGAACCTGTTTTATCTTCCGAATCTCCTTCACATCATTAAAAGTAGTAGTTTTTGCATTAGAATTGATTTTTTTAATATATATATATATATATATATATATATATATATATATATATATATATATCCTTCTACGTATAACTCATTAAATAATACTTCATATAACAGTCGCCACACGTTGTTCTATATATTGTTATCCATGGCGAGCAGCTTCAGTAACAAGAAACGAATGTCGACTATATCAAAAAAAACAAAAAGAAAAGAAAAAAGAATGTCAAGAAGATAGTTTTCGTATTCTGTACATCATATATGGGATGTATATCTCTGTGTTTCCAAGGCATTTTTCTACTTACACGTTTTGATTCAATAATAATATGACATATATCCTCAAATATTCGAAATGATGATAATGTCAACCAGACATTATTAGATATGTAATTTTTATCAATATTTTTTTCTAATATTTAATAATATATTGCTCAAAACTTTTAATATTTAAAACATGTCATTAAATATAAATAAATAGTATTAACATATTTGTGTGACATTTTATGAACATAAATTATACACAATATTTGATAAAATATCATGTAAACATATTAGTAATATTTATTCATATTTAATAATATTTTTTAATATTGTCAAAACAAATTAATAATATTTTATTAAGTATTTAAAAAAATGTTAAACGTCACATGTGATGTGTATGTGTAGTACTAACAGATAATATATGGCTCTCAAAATAGTGAGAATACGTACCTAATCTGTTAAATATAGTGAAAAGTTAATGTATGGCTATATTTAAGGGAAATAATTTTCTCTTAAGTATAATAAATAAGAAAATTTCAATGAAAATATAATTTTTTGAAGTAATTATAAATTTATATTTTTTAAAAATTGTATGCAATTTCGTTCGGTTGGCATGATTAGATTCTAGTTTGAAGTAATTTATTTTTTCATTCAGTTTTGACGATAGAAAAATTGTTCCCTGAATCCTGGTAAACAAATGTTTCTTGAACATTACTTTTATACTTTGTTTTGTTACACTTAAAATAAAAGAGAAACAAATAGTGAATTAATTATATATATTTTTTTTGTACACTGAACTATATATGGAATATGCGCGAGATCGAAGTGAATTAACCTATCAATTTTTTTATTTATAAAAATTAATGTAAAAACCATGTGATGAAATAATGTTAAATATTTAATTAATATAGTACGAGAACGTGCTTCATTTTATATATATGTGCATATGATATGACGAGAACGTGGAATAAAAATGTCCCTACTAGCTAATGGTTTCACATGTACAAGTTGGCTATATATATACAAACCCCTCACATGTAATTGAATCATATGTACCACTACAACCTTCTCCATATATTATGCATGGAATTTTCTGGATTAATTAGCTTCTTCTAATTTGAACAACCTAATTAAGATATGGGATGGTTAAAGTCCTACCTGCCAGTAATGGCCATGTTGTTTAATCAGTCCATTTATGCAGGAATTAGTCTCAGCACAAGAGTTGCTTTCTTACAAGGAATGAGCCCAAGGGTGTTTGTAGTGTACCGTCATGCTTTTGCAACCATTGTGATTGCTCCAATAGCTTATTTCTCAGGGTAATTAATCAACTATTCTCTTCATCTTTATTTCTTTCTTTGTTTTTCACTCTCTGATCTCTAGCCTTCAATTCCCTCTCATGCTTAAATGTATGTACTAATTGTTCCTTTCCCTTGACATGCAGGAGAAATTCTGGCTCCTATTACTTAAATTTAAAGAGTTTTTCCTGGATATTCTTGACCTCATTAATTGGGTTTGTTTTTGTTCTCAAGTTATATATATATATATATATATATATATATATATATATATATATTGCATGTGTGCATGCCACGCATGTATACATAATTATCTATATATATGTACATGAATTTTTTTTCCTAGATTGATTGAGTAAATTAAACGTGTTTCGGTTAATGGTATAAAATTGTCAATTGTTGTCTTTTACTCTGACTTTTAAAACTCTCACTTTTATCTCTATATTTTTTAAATACTCAAACTTTCACCCTTTTTTGATAAATAACTGTACAGTAATTTAACCGAATTAGACTGGAAGATGAAAAGTTTAAGTATATAAAAAATAATATTCGAGAGAACAAAAATTATCTCTAATAAAAAATATCTATGATTTAAAAAAAAATGAAAGATGAAAAAATAAGAATTTTACAAGTCTGACAAGAATAAAAGATTGACAATTTTACAATGACCAAAAACACCAGTAACTATATGTGTGTTTTAATTAAGGATGTATGATTAATTAGTCTTAATTTGGTGCAGCATCACGTTGAATCAAAATTTATTTTTTGAGGGTCTATATCTGGCCTCTTCTTCAGTCGCAAGTGCAATGGTCAATCTTGTTCCAGCTGTAACATTTGTAATAGCAGCTTGTGCAGGGTAATGAGTGCCAAAAACTCAACTCAACATCTTTGTGAATCCACAAATAGAGAATTGTAGCTAGCTAGAAAGCAATGCATGCATATATATTCTAATGTGTTTCTTTTCACTCTTGAAACTTTGATTAGAATGGAGAAAGTGAATATTCGAAGCACGAGATCTTTAGCCAAGATAGGAGGAACAGTTATATGTGTGAGTGGGGCAGTCTCCATGGCTTTGTTGAAGGGTCCAAAGCTACTAAATGCTGAAAATTTGCCATCAAAATCCATCATGGCCTCAGGAGGCGATCATTGGTTGCTGGGTTGTCTATTTCTCACTGGATGCTGTTGTGCTTGGTCAGTCGGGCTCATTTTGATGGTAATTTTTTTTCCCTTGCAAATTTCCCTTGTTAGACAAATATTAATTTTTGTTAATTTGATTAATAGGAAAGATCGAATCCACAATCTTTCCTTCTTTTAACCAATCTTATATCTTCATTCAATTTTCTTGTAGTGTTTCACACTTTGAAGTTGGAAGGGTCAGCTATATATTAATTAAATGAGTTATAATCATTAGTTGAAAAATCAAATGAAAATTTAAGAATCATATAATTTGTTATACACATGTGTAAGTACACGTAAATTTATTTAGTTATTAATGTGATATGATTGACATATATAACATTAGCTTATGCAATATATTGTCAATGACCACATATATAGAGAGTGTAGCATGACTCATGAGTTAAGTGGTACTATAAAATTTTCATATAATATTATACATTTATCTCTTCTTCAGGTTCCAGCCTCTGCAAGCCACCCTGACCACTTATCCTTCTCAGCATGGATGTGTTTCATGGGAACATTACAATCAACATTAGTGACACTATTACTCGAGCGAGACCCACATGCATGGAAGATTAATTCTCTATTTGAATTTGGTTGCACCTTATATTCGGTACGTGGATGCATGATTAATTTCCCATAATATGAGAGACAAAACTCATATATATAAAATGCATCAATATATAGTGGCCTAATTAATTTATTAATTCATATTGCAATTATATATAATTAATAATATATATGCAGGGAGTTATAGGATCTGCAGTAATATTATTTATCCAAGCATGGTGCATTTCATTGAGAGGTCCTCTCTTCTGTGCAATGTTCAATCCTCTTTTCACAATCATTGTGACTATATTGGCTGCTTTATTACTTCATGAGGAGATATACTTTGGAAGGTAATGCTGAATGACTTGCACACACTTAACTTGAGTTTCAAGAAACTAAAATCATATGCGACAATACATTCAGAAAATAAAACAAAGAATATTATAACTATTGATTAAAAGAATAATAGTTTTTTCTCTCAATTCTAAGTAAATAAATTTTATATCATTATTTAATCACAAATCTTTATGTATGGTAAGTTTGTTGCATTTTTATACTAATTAATGATTGGTTCATGACTATATAATTTTTTTTATAATAACAGAACAGAGAAATTAAACTCTTATTTTTTGATATATAATTATAACTCTTTTTTAAAATGAATTTCTTATTTTATAGGAATCAAATTCATATATACTATATTCTAACTAATTGATGCTACTGTTTAATCTATGTTAGCTTGGTAGGCTCAACTGGAGTGATCATTGGCTTATATGTGGTGCTTTGGGGTAAAGTTGAAAAAGTTTCTGAGGTGAATGTCAAATTGACCGATCCAAAATCGATGGTTAATTCCACAGAGGATGTGAGAATATTGATTAACGATTATTCTTCTGTAAAAGCATGTTGTAAAACCAATTTAGAAGAACCCCTTCTTTCTGCCGATTCTCCTTCACATCATTAAAGGAGTTTTGTTGCAACAACTCTTATTACTGTAGCTTCTTGAGTATATTGTGGATGAAGTTATACTTCTTCACATCTACTATTTTAATACATGAATTCTTTTGACTTTATCTAAACTTACTATTATCACTTATGTAAGTATATATTACAAATTCTTCTTCTTCTTCGTTTTTTAATATTTTTTTTACAGATTCTTACTCCTTAGTTGTTGAATGTCATTTTAATTTCTTTGTAACAATTCTTAACGTTATACACTTAACACTCTATAACAGTAATAATTATTATTGTTCTAAATCTACTAGGATACGTAGGGACAATATCTGACATTTTTTGTTGAAGTCAATAATATTCCTTTATTAATTATGTCTAGAACAACTATGTCAAACATTTCATGTGAGTACCAAAAATACATAGAAACAATTAAAATTCATGGGATGCTTACATCTTGTGCTGTGAAGAAAACATATATTTGGAGTTAATGATTAAATGTAAAATTTACATTATCAATAAATTAAAAATAAATTCTAGTGTGACTTAGTGGGTAATTATTATTGAAATTAACAAATTTACAGTATAATGATTTATAATCGGATAACTATATAATTCTTTTACATTGAATACTTTTTCATTTATGTTTTAATCATTGGAGTTAAAGGTTGTTGACGATTCCTTATTCTGTATAGAAGAAACTTCCTTGCAAATATAGTTAGGTCCTCAACCATTGATTTGTTAACAAACATATATTTTTTTTTATAGAAATTATTTAAAAATAACATATATGTTACTCAAAGTTGAAACATTCTATTTACTAGTCAACATACAAGTGTTATAAACTAATAAAGTATATAAATATGACATGCCATCTGAAACAATAAATCTTTTATTAAATTAATAAATCTGAGATTCAGAAGATTAGCTTGAACAGATGATCAGATTCAGAACAAGCCAGCCAGGATTAACATGAACGACAACGAGGAACAGATTGCAAATACGTTCCATGTCAACCGGACTTAATTAAATTATTGGAAAAAAAATCTAAATTAATTTGTCCCTAAAAAAAAATAATGATATTTATTTTCTTAATATATATATATATATATAAGTACTGTATTTAATAGTTTCTTAATTATATTGTTAAATTCTGCCTTGAGGTTATAATAGTAGGCAGATACATAAATTTTCACTTCAGCACAACAAAGAAAAATGACACTAAAACGGTCACATTTGCCTTTATTTTAGTCATTTATTATTACACAATTAAAACAATGAACTTACAATAATAATAATAATAATAATAATAATAATAATAAAAGCGTTAATTTACAGAATCAAAAACATATTTAATCTGCACAAAAATCACCATGTCACAAAAACATGATACCAAATAATTTAAGACAACATTCGAAGGAGGGAGAAAATTATTGTTGGTGTTCCTTAGATGAAATGAGTAGATTAATCCAGTGAGAGAGGGAGAGCTCATCACAAAGAAATCACAGGGTTACATATTTAGGTTTGAAGGAAGGTTTCTCACACAAAAGAAAAGAGTTTATTTAGTCTTTTTAAGTTTAAATGTAGAGGTTAATTAGGTTAAAGTAGTAATGTTTAAAAATAGAGGGAATGTGACTATAATTTCTTTAAACCTTAGGAAAGTATGCACAATTTATTCTAAAAAGCATTAAATAGATCGAAAAATGGGAAAGAGAAGTCATCCAAAAAATGAAAATAATATATGAATGAGTAGGAAAATGAATAACAAATAGTAGAAATGAGTGAGAAAAATAATTAAAATTAATGAAATATACCATGTAAATAGGTGGAAAATGTATTGTGTGTAAAAAAAAACTAAATAATCTAATCATGCTTATACATAAACAACATAAGCTATTAGATTAATTGTGGAAAAATTAAGATCATAAATACCTCCCGTCATTACTATTCTTGTTTGTTCCGAAGATGAATTGTAGCTGTCTGTGAGTCAAGTAATCTGTAAACAGTTTACGAGTCTTCAAACTAATTTGACTTTTGGCTTAAGGATCTTCTATGTTTTTACTATCACTCACTGATGGTGTATTGAGATTTTCAGATAGCACAGGAACATTGGCCTTGCACATCTCCTTTTATAACCTCTTCCCATCAAAGAGGTTATTTTTGATATGCATAAAACGTGGACTTAGTTGCTAAAAATAAGGGATAAGATTAGCAACAACTTAATCCTAAGAAGATAAGGTAAGTGGACCACCTTATGTGGTTTTGACTTAGTCAATCAATAGAAAATAAACCAACATTCTCCCACTTGATCCACATATCTCATCATACACTTTAGTGAGAAATAAAACACATGAATCATGGCGATAGTTCCTCTAATATATACGGGATAGTATCTTCCATGTATTACATTGCATTATATTTCTCAAGCCCATACAACTTAATGAATAAACATAATGTTTATTCTAAGTCCAAACTTAATTGATGTTTCTCAGAATAAATAACTGTAGTGTGCATAAACTGAATGAAAAGCATCACAACAGTGTTTCTTAATATCATTCTTACAATGAAAATCACATATGGGAACCAAGTCCCATCCTTTCCACATGATCCTTAAATTTGAATGGCGGCATGCCCTTAGTTAAAGGATTGACAGTCATTAATTCAGTGCTAATGTGTTCGATAACCACTGTATTATCTTTAGCACATTCTCTTATGGCTAGATACTTAATGTCGATGTCTTTGTCTTGACTACAACTTTTGTTATTCTTAGCTATAAAAAAAACAAATGAATTATCATAGTATATCTTCAATAGTCTAGAAATAAATCCATAATTCTAAGCGCAGAAATGAAACTCCTTATCCATACACCATGTAAGGTAGCCTCAAAATAAGAAACGAACTCAACCTCTACAGTGAAAGTAGCAGTCAATTAAGGTATGCCTGACACTTCTCCAAGACACAGCTCCACTGGCTAGCATAAAATATATCCCAAAGTCGATTTTCTCGAATCAACACAGCCAGCATAGTCTGAATCTGAGTAGTCAATCACTTCCAAGTTGTCAGTCCATCTGTACATAAGCATATAGTCTTTAGTTTCCTAACGGTATCTCATCACTTTCTTTGCAACTTTCCAATGGTCTAAACCTAGGTTACTTTGATATCTCCTTAACACTCCAACCGCAAAAGCAATATCAGGTCTTGTGTAGACCTAAACATACATAAGGCTTCCAACAGTCGAAGCATATAGAATGTTCTTCATTTGTTCCCGCTCATATCATTTTTCGGGCACTGGCTAAAATTAAACCTGTCACCCTTCACCATCGAAGCTATACTTGGTGAACAATCACTCATTCTAAATCTTTCCAAAACTTTGTTAATATAGGTCTCTTGAGACAAATAATGAACACCTTTTACTATGACTCTTGATGCCAATAACGTAAAAGGCATCACCCATATCCTTTATATCAAAGTTCTTAGAGAGAAATTATTTTACCTCATATAGTAAAACCTTTGTCATTGGTTGCAAGTAAAATATCATCTACATATAAAATAAGGAAACAAATTTTGCTCCCACTGAACTTCTGGTATATACAATGATCCATAACATTTTCTACGAAACCAAATGAAGAAATAACATCATGAAATTTTAAGTACCACTGACGGGAGGCTTGTTTAATATATAGATTTCTTAAGCTTGCATATCAATTGCTCACCCTTAGAGGAGAATCCTTCAGGTTATTTCATATAAATCTCTTCCTCTATGTCTCCATTGAGAAATCCCGTTTTCACATCCATTTGTTGCAACTCTAAGTCAAAATGTGCAACCAGTGTCAGAATGTTGTGAAGAGAATCTTTCTTAGATACAGGAGAAAATGTCTTCTTGTAGTTGATTCCTTCCTTTTGATTAAATCCCTTGGCTACAAGTCTTGCTTTATATCTCTCAATGTTGCCTAAATGAGTATTTCTTAGAAAGACTCATTTACATCCATTGGCTTTTGCACCATCAAGCAACTGAACAAGATCCCGGACTTCATTCGATGCCATAGAATTCATCCCATCTTTCATAGCATCATACCACAAGTTCGATTCTTTAGAACTCATCGCTTGTGAAAACGTTTCAGGATCATTTTTAGCTCCTATGTTATAGTCAGATTCCTGTAGATACACAACAAAATCACTTGATATTGCTGATTTCTTTATTCTGGTAGATCTCCTTAATGTTGTTTCATTATCATCTTGAGGAACTTGTTGTTCAATTGGTTGATCAACACTTTCTTCTTGCTCCTCATGAACAACTTAATCTACTAGACTATCAGCAGGTTGTGGATCTTGAATGATAGGTTGCACACTACCCGGTTGAGCTGGAAGGGTATTGTTAATAACAACCAATCTAAGATTTGAAGTGGATGGTTGAGTAACTGAATGATCTTTCTCAGAAACAAAATCTCTAGATTGATCGCTCCCACTAATCAAGTCATTCTCAAAAAATTCAACATTTCTTGATTCCACAATCCTTATACTATGAAATGGAAAGTAAAAACTGTATCCCTTAGACCTTTCAACATATCCAATGAAGTATCCACTAATGGTCCTTGGGTCTAGTTTCTTCTCTTGTGGATTATAAATTCTTACTTCAGACGAGCATCCCCAAACATGCATATGTCGCAAACTCGATTTTCAACCTTTGAATAACTCAAAAGGCATCTTGGAGACAGCCTTGGTTCGAACTCGAGTTAATATATACACTATCGTCTTTAATGCTTCAGTCCATAATGACTTAGGATGCTTGGAACTACTAAGCATACTTTGCACCATGTCCGTTAAGGTTCGGTTTCTTCCTTTTTGCCACACCATTTTGATCTGGAGAACTAGGCATAATGTACTGGTCAACAATCTCATGTTCTTGAAGAAACTTCGCAAATAGACTAGGTGCTTGTCCATTCTACATGTATCTACCATAGTATTCATCACCTCTATTGGATTTCACGATCTTAATTTTCTTTCCTCATTGTTTCTCCATTTCGACCTTAAAAACTTTAAAGGCATCTATAAAGCTTCATCTTTAGAATGAAGTAAGTAGAGATACATATATCATGAAAATTCGTCTATGAAGGTGATAAAGTATTTCGGACTGCTTGCGTCCATATCTGGACAACAAATATCTATATGTATGATTTCTAATAGATTTAAGCTCCTCTTTGCACCCTTTTTAGACTTGTTAGTTTGCTTATCCTTAATGCAATCTATACAAGTATCAAAATCAGCAAAATCCAAAGCACTAAGTACCCCTTCATTTACCAATCTCTTAATTCTCTCAATAGAGATGTGTCCTAATGTTAGGTGCCACAACATAGAGAAATCCTTATTCATAACACATCGTTTTGTGCCAACATTAACATGCACAACATCATAAGTGGTATCATTTTGCTAATTAATATAGAAAATACCATATTGCAAATCAATCCACCATGTGTTATGATTAATCATATTAGATTCATACCAAACTAAAGAGGTGAACATACCTTTCTTTTCCAAACCATAGCTTAAACTTAGGACAATCTTTCTTCATATGCCCCTCCTTTCATTCGTCATAAGAAAACTCTCTCATTGTTCCAACTGCAAACTCCCCTCTTCCTGAACACACATGGTCATGAGTTCATTAATAGACCATTTGTCTTTATGTGTGTTGTCGGATATTTTAAGGACCATATGGTGCTGGGAGAGTATTCAGAAGAAAATGCACTAGAAAGGAGTCAAACATGTCCACCTTTAGAGTTTTTAGTTGAGCTGCAATGTTCATCATATGCCTGATGTGCTCATGCACACCCCTCAGAGTATTGAGCTTCATGGAAGAAAATTTCATTATTAAGGTATTGCCAATGTCTTCCCTGAAGTTTCAAATTGTTCATCAATGTACTTCAAGAACACTCTCACATTGTCATCCTGTTCAACTGAGCCCTTAATACCTGCCTATATACCATAGTATATATTGTTCTCTGTAATTGCTGGTGGCTTAGTTTCAAGATAGCATAATCAATGTTCATATACCCTAACGTCAGTAAAATCTTTTCCTTCCAGATAGAAAAATAATCCCCTCTCAATTCCGGGACATCAATTGTATTAATAGGTTGTATAGTTGCAAAATAATTCAACATATATGCTTATCATTAAAATTTGAGACAAAAATAATGTTTCATGCTTTACCAATGTAAGTCATGCTTATAAAATTATGAATTTAGTGACATAAAATTTGCATGTGGGCTAAAATTTTAATTCAATTAAATTCACATAAACATTATGATAAAACTATCAAGTTATATTTCTTGATCCCTGTGGACAAATCAAAAAAATATAATTTTAGTATTTTATCCTAATTAATCATAAAAAATTATAATAGAAATTATTGTGGGATGATATCTATTATATTATATATGACTAATTACAATTAATATCATCTACCTTATGTGATCTAGAGAGTCTTAATATATAATTTAAATAATAAAAGTTGTTGTGACTAGGTTTTAATTAATTAAATTATAAAGATCACTAAATATTATCTAATTTCCAAAATTAATTTCACTGTAATTCATCATAAACAATAAAATTAAATAATCTATCATTTAGATTAATCAACTTAATATTACATCACTGCAAAAAAGTTATATTTTACTGACAAAAAATTTCTGATGGTCATTATAAATGGCCACAAATAAAAATAATTTTATTATTTGTTTTGTTCTTTTTAAGCAATAATGTTAGTTTATTTTTATTAGAAGGTAAAATTATAGTGAGGATTTTTTTCCTCCGTACTTTCTCCTTTACCCCCAAAATGTCCAAAATCCAAATAGAGCAACAAGGTGCTGCTCTTTCTTTCTGCAACACACCATTTCCATTTCCATAACTCCTTACACCACACCTTCTCCTCCTCGTTTATCCATTACCCTATCTACAACAGCTAATGTGATCCAATTTCAATTCTAATTTCGATTCCAATTAGATCTAGGGTTTCTCTTTCCCTCACCGACAAACAACAACGATTTTCCGACACCGGCTTCACGGATCTCGCATCACTGTCTGATAATACATTGGCAAAATGCACACCATATCAGCGCAATCATCGTTTCGGGATCGAACACACGAATTCCAGAGCATTGCTAAGAGGTTGAAGAAGACAGGATCAGTGCCAAATGGACAAAGCAGCAGCTCATCCAGATCGGAGGAACAGCGAGCGACGATTGCAAATCAATCAGAGTTCAAAAGAAGAGCTTCCAAGATCGGCTTGGGGATTCACCAAACGTCTCAGAAGCTCACCAAGCTCGCCAAGTGTGAGCAAATTACAATAAACCTATTTTAATCGAATTTAAAACCATATGATATGAATTAATAATAATGATGAAGTCGTGAACCTTTCTATTCGTCTTGATATGAATTTATTTGCACCTGGTGTGAGTGGAGCAAGTTAGAATTATGATTCACCTCTTGTATTTTATTGCAAGTATTCCACAAAACATTCTTAGCCCAAGCTTATCATTCCATGTGGTTTTGTTACTTGGTTCTTGTTGCAGGGTGTAGTGCCAACGAAAATTTATTGTTCACTAAAGTAACTGAAGTCTCAATTCTTATTGTGTTACCCGACATTGCCATGGTTAGTCTAATTTTCTTCTTATTGGATATTTGTATTTCTAGTCTTACAACTTCAGCCTAACTAATGGACAGAACATATTTTATCTTCCATTGATAGTTTTGTGTGTGATGACGAAGTGTCGATATATTGCTTTATAGTTTAATAGTATAAAATATATATAAAATCCTAGTACAAAAAGAAGAACACAAAGGTTAGTTGCTTTAAGTGGCATCAAACATATGTTCTTTTGATTGAATGTAGGAATTTCTCTTTTGTTAGCGAGTTAGCATTGTTTTGTGGGAAAACTTGTTTACGAAAGTCTTTTGAATTTTATTTGTCCATTCTAAATGTACTCCTCACGAATCAAGGGAAGCTTCTGGAGATGATCAAAAGACTAATGACAAAGCTGATACTAAGGTAATCAAATTTCATCACTATATATTTCTTTTATGTATTTCCTCATCATCTTTCGATGCACTACAAAAAATTGATATACTGACTTTGGAATGTTATTATTCGTCTTGTCAAATATAATAATCAATAATATTCTGTCCCTATCATTCTATCAGGTCTATGATTAAATAGTTATTTGTTGTTGAATTACAATTTATGAAAAAAAAATTAAAAGCTAAGATTGAGGAGTAACAATTGTTGGAGTAGTAAGCACAAATCTCTTGAGCATCTGTAACACCCTCCTAATTCATTATATCTGTGCATTTTCTTATAACTATGCATTCTTCAACAAATGACTAAAATGCCCTTGAACAATTTTACAAATGACAGTTAGGTCCCTAAGCTAAATGACTAAAATGCCCTGAACATTTGTACAAATGGCCAAAATATCCTTTTAGCTCTGATAAGATCAGATAACTTCAGTAAGAGTATGGAAGCATGACAAAAGTCTGGTATGCTCCTAAATAAGAGATTAGTGACATTTTTTAATAAAGAAAAACTATTAGAAGAAATTGTGTAACATCTTATTACATGTTACTAAACTTTAAGCTATTTTCTAATTGATTTTAGAATTTACTCCTAAGAAAACAATTAGAATTAGAATTTCATTAGATTTTCATAAAACATAGAAATAATTTAATTCTAAGAAACAATATATGTTAAAATAAAACAAAGCTTTAAAAATTCTTTAAACTAAATTCATTTTACCTAAACAAAACTTAAATTAAAACATATTGGTCTAAAATGCCAAGCTTGGCCGTGAATTTCCAAGAAGAATGAAGAAAGATTTGGAAAAATGTGGAACAAGGACACTTGGACACTTTAGAAGCTAAGAAAATACAATTGGACCAAGTGGAAAGCTATCTTGAAAAATTGCAACAAAAACCTACAAGGAGGAAGCTATTCCACGTGAAACCAAAGGCAACTCACCCAAGGCTTGTTAGTTACACGGACCAAGCAAGAAACAAGGAGAAAAGTGTAGAAAAATCATGATATAGGACACTTGTAGGGATAGGAAGCAAAAGCCAATAGAAATAAACCAACAAAAAAGCTAGACAATGATGAAATCCATTGATATTTTCACTTAAAAAGCCAAGAAAATCTAGCAATATAAAAGGAATTGGTGGGGACCAAGGGCTGCTAGTTTTCACACGTAAACCATCCCACTTTCAGCCATCTTTTTCACAAAAACAAAAGCAAAACACAAAGGCCATACACCAAGCAAAACACGTGAAGAAGCTAGGAGCTTTTAAAGACAAGTAATCAAATTTTAACCAAAGAAAGCTAAGGTATGGGGAGTATTTTGGTAAACATGAATTAGATAGTTGATTAGGTTAATTTAACATTCAATTTTCTAGGATTAAAGCCATGTTCCTCCTTGTTTAATAAAATTTAAAAGTTGGCATACCATGTGGTTGTTAAAAATCCTCAATGAACTAGAATAATATATAAATTA
>PYAF01003212.1:1047167-1071403 GCA_007407185.1 Glycine tomentella
AATGGACAAGCAGGTAAGTAAATTATAAGATGTCTCTGATGAAGTTTGTTTGATGATTCTGTCCTTACAAGAAAAACAAATTTCCAACTTATCTTTTTGCCAGTGGCTGTCTTAACTGGTCTTGATAATCTGATATTCAGATCACGCTGATGAAAATTATGGTCAGATGTTGAAAGGGATGGATTTAAAAGAGAAAAAACTTGAAGAAAGGAATACATTGCTAGAATTAGAACATGTTGCAGCCTAGGTGCTTCATGAACTCGTGTCTCTGGTTCACAACAATGTTATTTCCAACTTGGATGGGCAATTTCTATCAACTTCTATAAATGATTATGAGCTTGCAGGGAATGATAAATGTGAGAAAATAGTGACTGCTGACTTGAAAGACGATCCACTTGCTAAAATCCTTATTGTTGGCTTTAAATTTTTTCATCCTTAATAAATAATCATTTATTGTAAACTAATTGAACTACTTGGCTGGATGTTAGTAGCCACTAGAATAAGCATCATGTAATTTTAAGTTTCAAGCAAGTAGCAACTAAATTATTATGGGGTCCCTTCATCTGTATAAAAGTCTTGATCTTCTTTATTTAGGTCTTGGAATTCTGGCATTTCCATGCAATCAGTTTGGGGCATAGTAGCCTGGATCTAATGAACAGATACAAGAGTTTGTTTGTACTTGCTTCAAGGCTGAGTTTCCCCTTTTTGACAAGGTAAAACCTTTGCTTATTCTAATTTCCCACTGCCTAAGATTTCTTTCCTGTGTATAAAAATCAACTCCATGCCAGTGTCTATATTCTTGATAGAAAGAAATGTTGTGATCATGGGATTAGCTCCTTGAGTACAATTTTTTTGGGGTGCAGTGAATGCTTTCTGTTAACCTCTAAACTCCAATTCCCTTGAGCATATTCTGAATGGGTACTGTAATCAATTTTGTGTGAAAATCGAAGTTGATTACTTCAATGATTTCCCACAATTTCAGTCCTTTGTTGTGTAATGCATTAATATATGAACCATTTAAATAGAGATGAATAGATTGAGTTTAAAACTTTGTATTCTTCCTTGATGTGGTGTTAATAGCCCCTTCCAAATACTAAGCATATGAGAGAAAATCGGACTAGGGGAAACTAATTCTGGTTTGATCATGGTCAAGTTTGAATAAATATTTTACTTTCCTGTGTCTAAATATTTACTCTACTGTTAACCATACACTGAGAGTTGATACCATTTATTTTGCATTTAATATAGGTTGATGGGAATTGTGACAAAGCTGCTCCACTGTACAAGTATCTAAAATCAAGCAAAGGTGGACTCTTTGGGGATGGTATCAAATGGAACTTCTCCAAGTTCCTTGTTGATAAAGAGGGAAATGTTGTTCAATTCTTAATGACAATGAGGTTTCATAATTATATTTATATGTACAATAGTCTTGGTGTTTTGGCATCATGAGTAACTGGCGTAGATATGGAACTAAAGATAGAAGCAAGCCTTTGCCATGCTCGTACATTGCTGCTTGCAGCAAATCAATTCCCAGATGTTTTTTTTAGTCTTCTTCTATGTACTAAATATTAAACTGTATATAGAAAATCAATCACACACTATTCACAGTTTGATTCTTGAATTTATAGTGCATATGTTACTATTGTTCTTTTGTTGGAAACATGGCTCCCACATGGTGTGGATGAGAGGCATAATGATATATGTGTAGTGTTTATATCGTGATGAGAAGAGGAATGTGAGCACTTGGCATAGTAACTCAGCGTCTATAATTATTAATACCATTTTGGTTCATGTGGTTAGACCATTAGCAATATGGAAGAACATATATATCCTGTATAGAAAGAAAAATGAGAAATGTGAGGTGAAATCTCATTAGAAAAAAAATATTAATGGGTTTTTTATTAAAAAATATTAATAATAATTTTTATACTTAATCAAATAGGAATGAAAATAATTATATAACTAATAGAAATGATTAAAACTAGAGAAATATTAATATGAAATTTTTTTATCAAAAATATTATTTTTGGCAAAAAAAATCTGTTTTTTGCAAAAAAAAAAAAACAAAAAGTCACTTTGTGGGGGTTTTTAAACTGCCAGAAATAGAAACTGAAAAAATAAAAAAGTGAAAATAATTTTGTGGCGGCTTTTAGCCGCCACAATGTTTTTGACGAATTTACCCGCGTTCAATTAAAAACCGCCACAAATTTTTTTGACGTCGTTACTTCTGACAGTCAATCCTGACCGTCAGAATTTATTTTTGTGGCGGCTTTTAGCCGCCAGAAAATGCTATTTTAGCCGCCACAAAAATATCATTTTTTTGTAGTGCATGTATAGGGAAACATAAATTAATACATGTAATGACAGAATAACAATATGTCATGTAAACATATATCACAAAATTGTCATTAGTTCAATTGGCAAAATGCTCTATAGCCATTTATTTGGTTACGCATGAAATGTATAAGATGCAAAAAAAAAAGCAAATAAATATTAGATAAGTTGCATTAGTTCGGTAGTTCATACAAATTTTTCTAAAAGTGTTGGAGGATGTGGGTTCAAAACCTAGTCAGTGCAAAAATGTCTTTATTTATTTCCATATGATTCCAAAGCTTCTTAATAATTAAAACATTCAAATAAAATACTCATATTTTAATAAAATAATATTTCACATATATGAGTGTCAAAGAAAAGCAAGGCAGAGGCAATAAACGGGCTCTGATACCAAATGCAAGAAAAAACTTACCAAATGCAAGAAAAAAACTAAATAATCTAATCATGCTTATACATAAACAACATAAGCAATTAGATTAACTGCGGACAAATTAAGATCATAAATACCTCCCGCCATTGATATTCTTGTTTGCTCCGAAGATGAATTGTAGTTGTATGTGAGTCAAGTAATCTGTAAACAGTTTATGAGTCTCTAAACTAATTTGACTTTTGGCTTAAGGATCTTCTATGTTTTCACTATCACTCATTGATGATGTATTGAGATTTTCAGATAACAAGCACAGGGACCTTGGCCTTGCACATTTCCTTTTATATGCATAAAAAGTGGACTTAGTTGCTAAAAATAAGGGATAAGATTAACAGCAACTTAATCCTAAGAAGATAACGTGAGTGGACCACCTTATGTGGTTTTGACTTAATCAATCAATAAAAAATAAACCAACATTGTGAATTTTTTTTTTTTTTTTGTATAAAGAGAAAATTGTTCTTATTCTCTCACTCTTTTCTCTTTCATTAAGGATATTTATAAATGCTTTTTTTTACTTTACATACATTCAAATAATAAAGAAAGAAAACAATTTTCTTTCTTTTCATTTTATTATTAATTAAAAGTTTCCTTTCTTTCTATAAATATAAATAATAATTTTCATTTCTTTATATTTTTTCTTTCATTTTCTTTTCTAAAACAAAATAGCACTAAAGATTTATGGTTAGCTTCTCCTTAAAAAAATCATTTATCATATATTTCATGATTTTCTGTGTATAGGCAAATTCCATATGCCAAATAATAATAATAAATAATAAAAAAGAAACAAAATTAATAAACACATAAGACAAAGAAAATGGAAAACTAACATATAGTTAGTTCAAGTGATACTAAACTTATCTTTTTAAATAAGGTCTTGAGTTTAAAATTTATGGATGAAAAAAAAAACATAATTAAAAGAAAAGAACTCCATTAAAAACAATCAACCAAAATTCTCAACAAAAATTATCCATAAAGAACAAATAAGGTGATACTCACTATCAATAATAATGGACTAAGGTTGACGAAATGAAAATGTATCCACTTTAAATTAGGAACTTACTATTTATACGCATATGTTTTCTAAGCACATGCTATTCCTCCTATTTCTTTTTAATTGTCCATCATACCCTTTTCTCTTATGAATACACCCCTTGAAACCGATTTTTCTTCTGGAAAGACATATTTTAGATATTAAAAAATGAACGTTTATCTTACATCTGCATATTTATTATTTTTATTTTCATACATCATTAGTGATCTTTAAATCCTATTTAAAATCTATTTTTATTATATATATATATATATATATTAAAACATGTCTAAAATAATTAGTGTATTGAGTGCACTCAGCAAAGTTGTTCCCTCATGGAGAATAGTCTCGACTCTAGATTGATATCATTGATTTTGCCTTTAAAGTTTAAAGTTCCTAAAGTCAAAGAAGAGGTATTTGAGAAGACATTATCCCACAAACTAATAATGGCAAAGTAAAATGAACTTCTGCATGGATCAACGTGAAAATACACATGGAGACAGATAGTTACACTATTTGTTCAAGTTTATGCAAACTTGTTTAATGATCAAACCAAAATGAAAGAATGTGAAGTAATTTCCTCAATTGAGTCAAGGGTAACTCCTAAAGTCAAGGATAAAAATAAGACTAATAAATATGAGACGTAAGATAAATGTTCATTTTTTAATACTAGAAATGTCTTTTCGAATTAATATGTACCTATTTTGGAAGTGTATATATTATTCTAGAAACTTGGAAAGACATTTCTGGAAAAGAAAAAGGAATTCCAAGGAGTGTCTCCTAAAGAAAAAGGGTATAATGGGTAATTTTAATATTAAAGGTAGAAATGGGGTGTACTTAACAAAAATAGGGTGCACTTGAATTATTGGACAAACAAAACAACGACGGTGAAAACAGAATGAAAAGTCACGGGAAACGACGTCGTTCGCGCGTCACCGCACCACTACCTTTCGTCTTACCGCGTAAGAAAGGAAAGGAAACGAACGAACCAATACAACGCTTCCTTCCCTCATTCTCAATTCAAATCAGTTTCCTCAAAATCGCACCCACTTTGCTTCGCATCACATTTCGTAAGATATAATCCCACAACACATGCTTCCAATTTTCGTTTTAGTTTTCTTCACTTTTACAATCATCGCGTTTGTTTTGTATTCATGAGCTTAATTTTTCGCGTTTGGCAGAAACTGGTTTCAATGGTGCGAGCTCCAGATCCGCAGCGTCGGGAATCGAACACGCCCTTAGTTGTGAGTCACGTATTTGCCAACTTTTTTATTTTACTTTATCGTATATATACGAAATTGATATTTCGTGCTCGCAAACTAGGAGCTACATGCCTACATGCTTGATGAATTTTGTATTGGAAATAGTTGTTTTTTGCTTAATTTTGTTTTATTGTAAATAAATATTACTAGGTAAAATGATTTTCCTACCGTGTATACATTAGAGTTTTAATCAGAAGTTTATTTGAAGTTTGGAAATGTGATCATTGGGTGAATCTGGTGTGCAACATTTATAAGATACATCTGCGATGTGTTCACTTGTGGTGATAGCTGCTTCTAATCAATCATGGTTAGTTATGACTAAACAAAACTAATTATGAGATATATGCTGAGTTAGGTTAATTATACGCCTGTTTGGATCCGCATCACATGATTATGTATGTCTGTTAAAGCAGAAGCAACCAATACTAGCTTTTGTGTTTTATAATGAATTTAATTAATGTGGGTTTGGTGTGAAACGCGATTAGATGCTGATAAAAACATGATATATGAAATTTGCTGAGTTAGGTTAATCACAGCAAGTAAATAGTGACAAAATTTTGATGCTTAAACCTGACCTCTGTAAAACTAAACGTTTTGGTATTCAGTTATTCACGTCTTGATTAAACAGAACTTTGTCCTTTAGACAGATGTATCAAGTGTAAGCGGCCAGACCTCATGGTAAGAACTATTTATAGAAATAAAAAACTAAATTAACGTACACCAGTGCCTGAAGGCTCCTCGTTATACGAAGGTACGGGAGAGGATCATTGTATGTAGCCTTATCCTTGCATATGCAAAGAGGTTATTTTCGGTTTCAAACTCATGACCAACCGGTCACCAAGACACAACTTTACCGTTATGCCAAGGCTCACCCTCTATTTATACAAATATAGGTATAAAAAATATCTAGTAAATACATTCATATCTGAACGGTAATGGGTTGGATTGGTGCATTTATGCATATCATACATGCATGGTGAGAACTATCCTCAAAGGATTTGCAATTCCTTCTTATATACTACTGTGGAATCACTTTTCCTTAAATGAAAAGAATGGCCATTAACAAGACAATGTATATTCCCTTTCTTATTTTTAAACCAAACATGGAAATTGGAATATCTCATTTCCTTTCCTATTTCATTCCCTTAAACCAGACATCATTTGGTGTATTGATATTAGAAGGTTATATTAGCTTGCATGGTTCATGTGGTACATGCTTAATGATACAATATAACACAATTATCATTCACCTGATGTACTTAAAAATGTATTTGGAAAGGGGAGAAAGAATGGAAAATAATCTCTCAGCTTAATTTGGAAAGAAAAGATGTTTCCATTATACAGAGTCAATTTGTTACTCTTTATGGTTGGCTTAAAAGGCTTTAAAATATGGGGAAAATGGGCTTAATCCAATCCAGCCTTTCACAAGATTGAGTTTTATGTTGGTCTCTGTTAAAGATATGATTTTATCTCTATGTAAATATGGAAATAGGGAAACATTAGGGATTGCTTTCTTAATTGTATCATTGTTCCTGATTATAAATAATGATACAACAATTTCAGCACTTGCAAGACAGTGATAATTGAAATAAAATGATTGTTCAAGATGAACCAATCATTAAGGATGATATATATAGAAATAACAGAGATAAAGCTACTTGCAAGCAGAGATAACCCTCTGTCGAGCGAATGAAATAATGGAAGTGCATGGAAAGAAATAACAACTGAAATTCTGCAGACATACCAAATATCCCACCCCTTCCAAAATCCCTCTACCTTAGTCAATTCTTTCCTACCTCTCCTCATTCATTCTTTCCCCTTTTGTCCTTATTCTTAACCAATTCCCCACATTCACCTCCTTTTCCATCACTTTGTGCCATGTATGCAAGGTTGTTACAACTTACAACCCTTTACAATCCAAATTTCTCTTCTGCATCTTACACACATTGTTCTCATAGTATTAGTTATATGAGGGTTCCGGTTAGCAGCTCCTTCACTATTCACTAATCCATTCTCTAAATTACAATCATGTTGATTCCTCATCAGATGTCAATTTATTAAATCAGAGTTGGATTCATTTTTTCTTTGATTTGTTTTTCTGTCTGATCTTCTGGGCCTATGCTGTTAATTCTGTCATGAACTTTATTCCTTGCGTTTGGCCTAAATTTGGTTTTGATGGTGCAAGCTCGAAGCCCACAGAATGGGGAATCAAACACCCCATTGGTAGTAAATCAGGTATTTGTGATTTCTTTCATAATAAATAGGAACAAAGTTTTATGTCTTTGGAGTGAAAGTTGAGCATTGGCCATGCTCAATTCATTCCTTGCTTTCCAATAAACTGGATTTGTTATTGTAAAAAGTATATTTTTGTGGGTGTCCAATGGTGGTGAAGTTAAAATTCTGATAGCTAGGTGAATAAATAGTGAAATAATTAATGTTAGAAAATTAATGTGTGTGCAAGTGTTAGTTATTGACCAAATAATTGGGTTCTGGAAGCTAAGTTTAAAAAGTGGGAGAAAGATACTTTATTACCAAAGGTATCTTCGTATTAGTGGAGGATCACACTGACGAATCAGAAATTGTTCTGTATTGTAGCAAAAACGCTTGTTCTGAATAATAGTAAGGATCTGAGTTAAAAAAACTTAGGGATGAGATAACTGTACACTGAGGAATACTTTATGAGTTTAAATTTCATGTTGCCTCTATTTTGCACTGACAGTCCATTCCCTTCTTCCTACCTCCCCCCTGCCAGAAAGAGTGAGAAAAAGCTTTTTAGGTGTGGTCAAGCATCTTTAGCTTCTGATCTGTTTTTTCTACTTAAATACTTGGCTTCTCGAGGCCTGCATTTAATTATTTCCACAGAGGGGGATTTGTTGAGTATGGATCTCGCTGTTAATGTTAGTTTGGTTCAAATGCATAATTACTATTTTGTTATTGCATTTAGTTGTACTTTTTTTACTAGTAGCTGCACCTTCCTTTTATGATTGTCTTGATGATTAAAGCAATACTAGATAATTATTTTATTATTATTATTATTATTATTATTATTATTATTATTATTTTTTACAAAAAATCAAATTAAGTTTATCTTTTTTCAGGTACAGGGAGAGGGTTTGACAAATGATGGGCTTATTCCTCAGATTTTTTCATCTATGCCAGCTCTCAATGAAGCTGCTTCTTATCTTGCACAAACAACATCATACATAACTGGATGTTTCTCTGATTATTCAGGCAAGCTTCTTTTTTTGTTTATATAGTTCTTTAGTGTTCAGAGGTGTAATTTAAGTAGATTCTTCTTTTAGAAGTTTAAGGAATTATGCAGCCAGTCAAAAGTTTCCATAAACAAAAAGGAAATAATGAAGCTGAGTTATTTTGTGGCATATCAAAATAATGATGGGGTTTATCTTCGAGAAAAAATTATATGGAGGTTAAATTAAAAAGATTATATGGCTCTCAATGAAGCTCTTCTTCTTATAATTAAATAAAATAGAAATGATGCACTTAAATTTTATGTTACCTCAACTGTTGCATTTATACATGGATGTTGAAAATGGAAGAACCTAATTTGTTTGCTTTGGAGTTGTGGTCAACTTTTGGGAAGCAAAGACATACCTTTCAAAGGATAGACGAAGCCACAAAGTATGCAATTATTATGTTAGAAGTTTATTGTGCTCTTGTGAAACCTTGTAGAAACCCAACTATAGCAAAATCCTTGTTAAATATATGGCCTTTACTTTTTAAGTGAATTTCACTAGAGAAATTTTTGTAGGTCTAATTTGATTCTGGAAATCTGCTTTAGTCTAGGTATTGTAGGACTTGGGATTCTTTTTAATATGTTGTTGTACTACTTGAGGGCGAGCCCTGGCACAACGGTAAAGTTGTGCCTTGGTGACTTGTTGGTCATGGGTTCGAATCCAGAAACAACCTCTTTGCATATGCAAGGGTAAGACTGTGTACAATATCCCTTCCCCTTACCTTCGCATAGCGAGGAGACTTTGGGCAATGAGATATGTAGTTTTTTTTTTTTTTAGTTTTTTATGCTGCTGTACTACTTCATGAAATTTCATCTACACTTAATTTTGAATTTGCTTATAACTTTATTCCTTATACAGTTCTCTGAGGTATTACGTTTCCTCATGTTATCTTATTTGATTGATTCCAAAACTTGTGCATTTGATTTATAATGACTTAGTTTCATGTCTGTTTTGTAAATTGTTCCTAAAGCTTTTGATAATTTTTCAGTGGAACATTCCCCCAGACGTTTTGGTGCTTCTGACACTCATGCACTAGAGCTTGTGGATTTTCCTTCTGGTGAAACTGATGCATCTTCATCTACTGAAATTGAGCATATTCCTTCATACAGAATCCATTTAACCAGTGTTGAATCATCAAATGCCTCAACTTCTGCACCTCCACATATGCATGATGAAATCACTAGGAGTTCTGGTTCCAGTGCACTTATTGAATCAAATCGTACTGGACAAAGTGGCATTTCCATTTTCCAAAGGTATTGTTTATCAACTCATTCTAAATGTGATTTTTTCTGATAAGCCCTTAAAAATACCCCCCTCCCCCCCACCCAAAAAAAATTATGAAGCTGAATTGTTATGATTTGCCATTGTTGAATTAAGGTACGGTTATTTTAATGTTCAATTTGTATTTTTGCGAGTATTTCATAAAATAATTTCCATTACAACATATGTATTTGGGCAAAAGTATGTGAAGGTGTCGCTATATATTTTTTTTCTCTTTATTTCCTTTTCCTTTTTTAAGGGGTTTATTTTTATTTTTATTTTTTGCCCGAACAAAAATGTTTTATAAAAAAAAGTGACAGGAAAGGCTTATCAACAAAAGTTACATTAAGTGCTGCTAGGAAGCATTTTGTGGCTGCATTAGAAAGGTGTTGGATAGGAAACATTGTTGCTTGGTGGTGAAGTTATTATACATATTGGGGAAATTAAAGTTCCACATTGGCTAGAGATAAGACCAAGATAGAGTATATAAGTGAGGTGCAACCCTCACTTCATAAGCTAGCTTTTGGGGTTGAGTTATGTCCAAAACCCACAATCTAAGATGGTATCAGAGCCTATCCTAGATTTATTCAAAGGGTCACCCACCATGTTATCCATGCACCAAGCCCAAAAGTGTCTGGGCATGAAGGGGTGTTGAGAAAATCCAAGTCTCACATTGGTTAGAGATAAGACCAAGATATAGTATATAAGTGAGGTGCCAACCCTCACCTCATGAGCTAGCTTTTAGGATTGAGTTGGACCTAAAACCCACATTCTAAGAATACAAACTATGGTATGTGGACTGTAAGCTTACAAATTTAGACTTTTCAGGAAATTGACTGGTTCTCCATATATCATTCCTCTTTGTTGGGTGCATCTCTGGCTAAACTGTAAACTGTTTAAACACATGAACACCAACAGAAATGAATTTGAGAAATCTTTAAGAAAAATCCATAGTATCTCTTATTAATTGTTTCTGGTAGGTTACTGTTACCTGTACAAAAACATCATCCTCTCTTTCTAAAGTATCCACATTCAATTTTTATTCTTCCATTTTTGAGTCTTTATTTGTTTATTTTTTGCTGTTTTTTTCCAAGTTTTTTCCTTTCCAGGAATCATAGATAAAACAAAAGTTTGAATGTAGGATACTATATTCTCAACGAGTAAATTTGTCCAATGTTTTTATCAATTTGCAAGTTCTTTCTCAATTAGTTAGAATGAAATTAGCCATACTAGTTACCATACATATCATCATTACTGGAGAAGTTGATCGTTGAAATGTCAATTGTTAACAGTTTCCCAAACTTCAAATGAGAACAAATGGTGTGAGCAAGTTTTATTGTTCTTTTTATTAAAAAAGAAAAAATTAAAACAGTATTCAAACAGGCTCCAAAATGGTTCTTTTCTGTTCTAAATATTTTAAAATGTATCGTTAATCTATTAATCAAATATTGTGCCCAAATGATTGAAAGATATGGTTTAAGCTCTGCCACTGTGCTTACTGTTAAGGCCACCATAAGATTAAACGCTTCTGTTTTCCTTGTTGTACACGTCATTGGAATTTATAATGTTGTTTTCTTCATCTTTACTCCAATTCTTTTATTTTAAATTTTGTTATAGAACCATCTAAACTCCGAATTGTAAAGCCCTATTGACAATTAACATGGGGGTGGTAAACTATGTTTTTATTACTTCAGCCTAATTGATCGTGCTCGAAGGACCGTGCGTGGATCTGCAGACGATATAGGATGGCTTCAACGTGATCCTGGAATGCCTCCGGTTGAAGATGGAACAGAGAGGTTCCTGGAAATTCTGGACAACATCAAGTAAGTATCCTAGTATTTTATTTTTCTCAATTTTCTCTTCATTGTTTTGTTAACTCAGGTTTTTCTTACCTTGTCAGGCATGGTGTTCACAAGTTACCAAATTCGGTGGTTTATTTGTTAATTCCAGGTAAAGTGATTGACTATGTATATGATCAGGTTAATCATATGACTAACTCTACTTCCAAGCACTCACATACAGGAAAAGCCTAAAGTCCATGGTGCAGCTGGAAGGACAAATGTTTATTAGCACCTGGTCTATAGGATGTAAATAGTAAAAATTCCAAAGTTTGTCATTGCAACATATTTTGTGTGCCATTAACTATCATGCCTTTTACTATGGCAGGTCTTTTCAGTAATCATGGTCCACTTTACTTTGTCAGTACAAAAGTCAATTTTTCAAAAATGGGTTTGGCCTGTCATATCGCGAAGATTCATAGTGAGGTATATTATAATAGTCATTGTAGTAGTAATATAATAAATAAGAGTACTAAATGATGATAATAATAGTAGTTCATATGAAAAATTCTAACTCTAATTTTTTGTGTAGATCATATTGGTGTTCTTGATTTTCTGTTCTATTAATGAATTTTGAGTAATTATTAATCAGGCATCAGTTGAGAAAAATGCCAGAGAGCTAAAAGAGTACATTGAGGAAATTTATTGGGGTTCAAATAAACGTGTTATGCTTCTTGGACATAGCAAAGGAGGAGTAGATGCAGCAGCTGCTTTATCTTTGTATTGGTCTGATTTGAAAGATAAAGTTGCTGGGTTGGCATTAGCACAAAGTCCCTATGGTGGAACTCCTATAGCTTCAGATCTTCTGCGAGAAGGACAGCTTGGTGATTATGTAAATTTACGGAAACTTACAGAGATTCTCATCTGTAAAGTAATTAAGGTATGTTAAGTTATTTTGTTGTCAACTCTTGGTTCCTTCTTTGTTATACTTGAAATGTTTATTTTCTTTGATATCCTTCTCTGATATGGCTTTTCCTTCTTGCATCTGACTATTAGTGAAAATGGAATTGCATTCATGCTTATATATATATATATATATATATATATATATATTTTGTCTTTTTTTGTAGAAGCTTTGTCCATATGTTCTGTTGCTTGTAATCTGCATTTGCTGAGCTAGATATACAGTACACAATTTCATGTCGCTGAATGGAATGCCTATTTGTTTAGGTGATTGTTTCAGTCCCATCGGTGTGGTTGGATATATTGTGCTAAACAATGTTTGTCTTATACCTTATATATCACTAAAAGAAGTATATATATTGTAGAGTTTGTTTTCACATGTATAGCCTGTGTGATCATATAAAAGCAAAATACCGAACAATAAAGAAAAAAGAAATATCAATGTTGCAAAGCTTCCCAACCTCATGACATATCCATTCCTAAAAAAGACCATGCACTTTATACCAAATTGAAGTCTTATCCTTAATCAGCTATGCCAAAGAAAAAAAAAAATCCTTGAAGATACGAGAGATGCTCCAACCATATGCATTAAAGTGAAGCTTAGATTGCACATGAACACAAAATTAAGGGAATAGGAATTAATGGAATACGCTAGAATTGAATGGCCTTTTTTAGTCCAGATACCAGAGTTTGATTGCTTTGGGTATGTAACATGAAAGCAATGAAAATGGAATAACAGTTTTTCTAAGTGACATAAGGAACACTTGTGAGGGAAAAAAAATACTTCTTTTTCATATATATCTTATATGATTATGAACATGTATATCTTACAACTTAAAAGTAAACATGAATTTTGCATAGTTGAGAAGATGGAAATGCTTGTTTCCTCCCATGGCTTATTTACATAGTTGAGAAATTGGCTTTAGCTCTTCTAGGGGTGATTGTCCGTTTTGTCCAATATAGTTGACTAAATGATTTGGACTCTAGATTCCTCGTCTATTCATGCAGGTTCTATTTTCAATTTCTCAAACTTTCTACAAACTGGGATTACTTTGTTCTTACTAAATTATTTCAGAAATCTAAAGATACAGCCCAAGCAGTTTAAACTAGTTACCTCTAACCTACATTTTTTAAAATTTATGCAAACAAAATTGCATGGTGTCATTATATGATTCTACTATTAGATTTAGTAACTTGATGATTAAGTTTGTTCTATTTAATGTTTGCCTTGTAAGCTACATAATTATGTTATATCTTACTCGAGGACATTTTTGTTTAGTTCCTGTTAATGTCCGGACATTATTTAACTTACCATTACTTGCTAAAACTTATCATCTATTATTATGAAGGGCGACATGCGAGCCTTAGAAGACTTGACATATGAAAGGAGGAGAGAGTTTTTAAAAGAGCATCATCTGCCAAAAGAAGTCCCAATTGTTTCCTTTCGGACCGAAGCTGGCATTTCCCCTGCTGTTTTAGCCACATTGTCTCACGTCGCACATGCTGAACTACCCCTGGTTGCTGCAGCCGGCGAGTCTAGAAAACTCCCTGTGGTGATGCCCCTTGGTGCTGCTATGGCTGCTTGTGCACAGTTGCTGCAGGTGAGGTATGGAGAGAAAAGTGACGGTCTTGTAACATGCCGAGACGCAGAAGTTCCCGGATCCATTGTGGTGCGACCTAAACGAAAATTGGACCATGCTTGGATGGTTTATTCATCACTAAATGATGACCTTTCTGAAGGAGATGCATTTCAGGTCTGTGAGGCTCTCTTAACTCTACTCGTGGAAATCGGGCAGAAAAAGATGCATGAGCTTGCAATGAAAGATGAATGAAGCATTCCAAATTTCTGTTGTACCTGTACATATTTTTCTTTTTCTCTCGAAAGCTATATATTCAATTTATTTTTTACAGTCTAGATAAAAAAGTGGATGTAGGTCATATATGTAAGAATATTCATTCATGTATGTAGCTGTAGAGCGAACATGGCTGTAGAACAACATATTCAAGCAAAACTTTCGTATGATTTAGGTAAGAAATTGATCATGCAATGCAGTTCTTGGTCTTTTGCCTACTTAAAAAAAATTACAGCAAATGGGATGGAAATGGAATCAGGTCATGCAATGTGTAAAATAACGCCTAATATTAGAAAATGTAGTTAAGTTCATATAATAATCTCCTTGAAATTACTAAAGGGAACTTTGTTGGTACTAAGTTTCTTTTATTCTTATGTAAAAAAAGATTATTTCATTTCTTTTGGACTATAGTAGACTCAATAGTCATCATTCTAAGAACATTTTTTAGTGAAAAATTTTATTTTGGATTTTTAATTATATTTTGTGAATTTTATAATGTCACAAAGTATAAGAATTTTTCTTAGTTTTTGCTTTAGTGATAAAATTCAAATTGGATTCTTGGATTTTATAAATAAAAAAAACAAGACCTTTCTTTTTCTCTTAAATGGCATTAAAAATAATATTTTTTTTAAAAAAAATAAGAGTTCTTGATAATTCTTTTTTGAAATTAACCTTCATGAAAAAAAAAATTGTGAAATATCTTTTTAGGACCATAAATATGCTACCCTATTAAACACTTTTCTTTGTTGAAATATATGACATCAACTTAATCTTTACTTTGCAAGTAAAAAGTAATACTTATAAGAGAATTAGTTTATTTAAAAGATAATAATCATGCTTTTACAAGTTTCTTAAACTTAACCTGAAGCCATCATGCGCTTTCACCTGGCGTTAAAGTATTCACTAATTTTTTAAAATGAATGAAAGAGATGTTACATTAGTATTATTTTATGAAATTTTTCAACAAATGAACCCTGAATTGAGGACCGATGAATGAACCCATAGTTTCAAAATTAAAGTCAAACTAGTTTGATTGGTTACTTAATGAAATCATTTATTTTAGTGTAAAATGAGAAAAATCTTTATGTTCAGTGTCCTTTTTATGTTGTAAAATCAGAAATGTCTTCATTTTATAACACATCTTATGAACTTTTATGTTAAGTTAAAATAATATTGTTTGATTAGTTATCAAATAAAATTAATTAGTAATAAATTTATCCAATCAATATCAAATAAAAAATATTTATACATCGTTATAAAATATACATTTTTAATAATTAAATTCATTTTCAAAAATATAAAAGCAGGAAAAATTTAAACGTCTAATAGCTTTTCTTGTAATTTATATTTCTATCATTAAAGATAATTTATTCATAAATATTTTTTAAGTTTATATATATTTTTTATATGTACATATCTGTATAATGCACGCAATATCTGTTAGTTAAATGGTCATTCATTGATGTGGATGTGAAAGAGCTTAATAATCGTACAAATCAAATCTAATAGCAAAAAATATAATAAGTTATTGACTTATTGAAATGATATGCTCTATCAAGTACTTATTTGATTCCACTAGTCTAAACTTTTGCAAACTAAATGAATATCATTCTAGCTATTGGCTCTACAACAAAAATCAGTAAAAGCTTGAACTTTGATATAAGTTTCCTTTTATGAAATTAAGAGTGTATTTGAAAAAATATTTTATTTAATTTTTTTTATGAGTAGAAAAATTTGTTTGATTATTTAAGAAATAATTTTTTTTAATAATTTTTAACATTTTGTAAAACGTTGCTAAAAGTAATATTTTTTTAAAATGTTAGCTTTTAGATTTTAGTTTTCATATTTATTTTCTTTTTATTCTTGAATACTTATTAATTTTTTTTAATCTTTTTCATTTAAGGTAGACTTTTATTATTTATATCATTTATGTAATTCTATATTTTTTAACTATTTTAATAAATAATTTTACTAAGTACATATAATTCAATAAGACATTTTTCAATTTTTAGTTAACTTTTAGTGATTAACAAACTTTTCAATTTTTAATAATTAATTTTTCAATTAATTCTGTCATTACACATAATCTAATTCGATTCAGTGAACATCAAAAATTGGTATTAACTGATCTTAACATGTTACAATATCTTTTTGTTACAAAATAATCATGACAATACCTGAATATTTCGAATTAGACATGTAGCTGTCTGATGAACACGTGGTCCGACACAAAAAATATTAAGTTTAGAACTTAAAATCTGCCGTTAATTAATACTAATAAGTAGTCTTCTTGATAAAAAAAAAAAATATTCTTCGAAGAAAAGAAATTAAACTTAAAGAAACAACGTCCTTTCGATGTTTTGAATATATATATATATATATATATATATATATATATATATTAAATTTTCTATCGGTGTAACAAAAAAATGTATTGAAAAAAAGAAAGTCTTGATTGATTATTAGTTTATTAGATGCCACTCTGTTGAATAAAAGGTATTTCATATACTTTGATTAAAAAAAAGTATTCATCAACCGATCTAAATTCTAATAAACTATTGAATCAAACCAATGGAGTAATTTTAAAAAATTGAAAAGTGATTAAATAATCATTGAGCAAAATTATTAGAATATTAGAGAGTTAGAAAAATACCCTGAGCATGTGAGCAAAAGTGTACTGATCAAAGCTTGTAATGAATATGAATTTAAATTAGACACGTGAATAGTATTTGACAATTGATATAGAAACTAGTGTTGACATATTGATTCAATTATTTTAAACCATTGAACCGATTCTAAGTAACTGTAAACTAATCAAATCATTATTCAAAGTTGTTAGAATATCAGGGTTAGAAGAACACATTGTGAATGTGAGAAAAAACATACTAACAAAGTTTGTGAAGAAGAACAGATAATTAGGTAGAGCCTAGAACACATGAATGATATTTTCATAATGTGATCCACTTGCCATTATATATTACAACGCCAAATTAATAATATTAAACGCGGAAACTAAAACTCTCCTATAATTAAAAAAGAAGAAAGTTTCAACAAATAATCCAATGTACCAAGAATAATTACAATATCATATCCACACTATTTTAGAAGTACCACTAATGTCACAATATTTTCCTTCTACAATTATAATATTATAAATCATTAACTAAAAAGTCCACTAAGGAAAAAAAAAAGTGTATTATGTATATATACACATTACACTCATGAAATTTCTCTCACAACTTCTTCATTTTCTCTCACCATGGAAACGCGTAAAAGCTTTTGCTTATTGTTGTATCCAGGAAACTAATTAACGAATTTAACCTTATTCATAGACAATTAAACATTTATTTTCATTACAAAAAAAAAATCATTTCATTTCAACCAATAGCTAGGTTGAGATACATTCTACTTTTCTTGGCTTTGTCATAAGAGAAAAAAAACTTCCCATAAATGTTAAAAATACAAGCAACATATAATAGAAATAGCCATTTTTTTTATGTCATTTGATTCAGTTTCTGGTTTTCAAGTATAAAATTGAAATAACCTAAATTAAACCACGCACTCTCATTACACATTTTGGAACATGGCTTACTCAATCTTATCTTGTTTTAATTTTCTTTATATTTGTTTGTCCATTATATATATATATATATATATATATATATATATATATATATATATATATATTGCACTAGTGCAAGTTTCAACCAATCTTAAGAAATTAGTCAAGTAGAGCAAAACAAAGTCTCATATCTATCATGTCGTAAATTTTTAGTCCCTAATCTTTTTTTGGTGAGATAAATTAGAAGTTCTCTTTAATTACTCGAGTCCAAAGATTTATCAAATTAGATAGTTTCTTTTCTAAAAATTAATCAAGTCATTACAGTAGGTTTGTCTTTCCTAAAAAAAATTCTTCACTCACATGGTCAATAATTGGATCTCTGATAACATACTTAAAATTCCAATTATTTAATTAGTAACTGCATTGGATCTTATTGATAGACATAGTCCACTAATACTTCTAATCTAGAAGAAACTAGTCTTTCCGCTAATATAGATAAATACATACATATATGGATTTGTGAGGTGCTTCAAAGTACCAACTAAGATTTAGCTTATACGTTCTAATTTACTGGTATACACAACTCAATCCATATTAATTAGCAACTCATTAACAATATTAATCCATTTCTCAACTATATAAGTAAGATTATGTTAATGTTAAAAATTATTTCAAAAGTAAATTGAAAATTAATTTTTTAATAATTTATTTTTTATTTAAAGTTAAAAATCATTTTAAATTATAAAAAAAACTATCTGGTAATATAAAGTTGAATCTTGGCATTTAAAATAGTAAAAGAAGGACAAGTTCATTAATTTTGTTTGCTTTTAAATTAAGCTCTTTATTTTTTTTTTCAATAATAAAATATTGTTGTTTAGAGTTTTCGTAAATGTTTCTAATTTAATACATTTTTTATAGATAACTTACACAATTCTTCGTTTGAGTGTGAATTAGGAAAATCTCAAAATAACCTGAATTAAATACTAACATTTTTAGTGTAAGATCTTGAGTTCAGGATCTAATTTTCATTAGATTTCTCAATAAAGGAGTTGAGGAGATCTCTAACATGGAGGATGTGTTATTGTAGAAAATCTCCTAAGATATGCACATTGTTCAAAAAAGAATAAATTTTCTTTCTTTTTTTCTTTTCTTAAGATCTCAAAATGAGATATTCCATTAAAAAAAAAATAAAAAAGATCTTCGAAAATCTTTAATCCTATTTGACAGTACTATGAGATCTAATAAAAAATAGTTTAAGATTCCAATTTGAGATCTACCATTGAAGATAAAAATAATTCGCAAGTCAAGGTTAGTAATTAATAACTTGCTAGTCAATCCTTTAACAAGCTAAAAAAAAATTCCTTTAACATTGTTTCTTCATGCATGCTTCGTAAATTATTTCAAGAATAAGCTTTATTAATTATATATATATATATATATATATATATTATGAATAACAAAACTCTTAAAATATTCATTTATATATAATGCAATTTCATATTTAAGGTTTAAATTCCGAGACCAATAATAAAATTAAAACAACTTCATATATATATATATATATATATATATATATATATATATATATATATATATCAATTGATCTACCCATTCAATTGATACATATCGTTGTATTCAGGTGCTTTTAGAGCATTTACCATCACTTCTCTATCCCCAAGTCTCTCTCTCTTGACTGGCATTAATTAAAGAAAACTTGCATCAAAAGCATACAAGTATTTTCCAATCACTTGACAAAAGCATCAGATGCATTGCTTTCCAACGTGAAAGAAAAAAATGAAACTGAATCTTGTCCTCCTTTTCCACACCAAAGTCATTATTCCAAGTGACCCTTTGGTCTTCAGATTTAGAATCCTTAATTTTACTAAATAGTTGTTCATGAATGTGCAATCTCAATCTCCACAACTGATTTCGTAACCATTTTAGGGTTTCTAATTAACCATTGCGGTATCTTTCATGTGTTCAGCTCCTGCACTTAATTGCTAATTAATTAGTCTCAATCTACAATATACATTGTACAAATCTTGGGCTGCACTGATATTAAGCTTCACAAACTTTTTCCATTGTATACAAAATATTCTATTCCTTTATTGGGAATCGTTAGTACATGAACAAATCTCTTCAATAGGAATCACGTGGTCATCGTATTTTGACTCAATAATTAAAAGATTTTATTCTCTTTTATATTTCTTCTTTGATCCTTCTCTTGCCTTTCTTGACTAACAAATCAATATGTATGTTCAACAGTAAAATAAATTGAAATTTGTGGAAAGCAATTTAGTAATCCTAATTCCTAAAGGACACTTCCAAATTTGGGCCAAACTTCACCATATCTAGTCTTAAATTTTCACGCACATTTTTCAATTTTTTAATACATTATTAAAAAAATTAAAAAAAATTCGACGATCATTACTAATTTCACACATATTTTACAATTTTGTCCAAGCAAACCTAGGTGCACGCAATAGACGGGGATGGAACATAACATCACATGCACGATTTGTTGGTGTCACGCTGATATTGAACATTTTCTGTGCTTGGCCTGATTACTCTCACATATCTGTACATAACACTGACTAAGATTCGCATACAATATGTGCCTGCCAATTAATATTAGCTATTGGCTGATCGAGATGCTGAAAGTTACCATATAATTAGCAGATATAAGATAGTACTGATTTAAAGAATAGAAAAGAAGGATTAGTCCTATTTTTAGTTCTTGAAAAAAATTAGTCATTTTTTAGTTTTAGTTTCTGACTTTTAAAATGAGTAGTTTTGATCCTTGTATTTTTAAAATATTTAAACTTTGGTCTCAAAGATTTCTAATGGAAGTGCACATAATTTTTTTGGATAACATAGCAATCGTATGACATTTTGTGTTGCAAGGATACTTGACATTCACATGGCTATTACTTGGCAGTTGTTGCATGCATGCATGTATCATATTTTAAAAATGTTTTTCATCCCTAAAATATATCACTTTACTTTGATTTCAGTTTCTATAAAATGACTAATTTTGATTTTATTCCTTAATGAATTTTTAATATATCTTATTTTACTCAAATTTTTTAAAATCTTTAATATCAATCCTCTCCATCTAGCTACTTCCACCTTTTCCTCACTAACAACATCGCACTCACATAATATTGTTCAAACTACTATTTGGAATCAATAACGAAGGTGACAGTAGAACCACATGATTTGCTCTAACAACAAATGAGCGACAAAAATTCAAATTAGACATCAAAACCTCTATTGCATTTCAAAGGAAGAATATGAAAACAACTTATAAAAATGACCTAGAACTACACTTCCGGCCTATACCTCCTCTACCCTATCTATCCAACAATCCCTATCTTTAATTGCCACAATCTGATTATGGAACCTATGAGAATGAAAACATGCATATAGAAGATAAATTTGCATCTCCTTTCTTAATTACAAGAATTTCACCTTTACCTTATAAGCAAATAGACTCTCTTTTTCTAGGATTCATCTTTGTCATCTTACTTGTCTGAGTTGATAACCAAATTGAACCATCAACTCTTATATTAATTGTTGTGCAACCGAGGAAATAAACATCAAAGAGATTTATATTAATGGGTTATGAACAACCACATAATTAAATGAGTTTAACACTACACTTTAATTCAAATCTTAAAGCTCATGTTTATGAGTCTTTTCTTCACTTATATGATGTTCATGATCAACCTTCTCATTCTTATACAATGTGACTCCAACAATAATACATTTTTTAACACACTCTTTAATATCAGTTAAAATTTATTAAAAAATACAAAATCATAAGTACATTAAATAAGATACGAGACTCCCACAAATATTTTAATTTCAATATATTTTAATCAATCATAAAAATATGTATTTAATAATGTATCGGTAATATTTTTCTTTCTAAATAGAATTATAGTTACATAATACTAAACATATTAGGCGCTTTTTAAGTGTTTTCTCCATAGAAATTGTTGAGGTTGTTATTATTATTAAAGTTTAATTTATATGTACTCTTGGTATAAAATTATGCAAACATCATATCTAATAAGATTTAACTACTTTACCACCTTATCGTATTTATTAATGTGATTTAATGATAAAATCATTTTTTATTTATGTTTGTATAAAAATATTTTACACTAATAATATTTATAAATTAAACTCCTATTGTTTTAATTATTTGCTGAAGACTCTCAATGATGTTAAATTTAGTGAAAGAGCATAATGCACAAGTCAACAGAATGGGGAAAAAAATCGAATCACTATCACCCCCCCCCCCCCTCCCCTCCCCCCTTAAAGCTATGTAATAATTCGATGGGGCAAAAAAGTTTAAATTTTGATGGCAACGTGAATAATAACATTTTAACTAATTAAATTTTCTGTTTTATGATATGCAGACGTTTTCATGAACACCTCTCCCTCATCACACGTAGAAACATGTCTTAGACGTTGTGAAATTTGATGTGTCTAGTGTTAAGCTAACCAATCACACCAAACATGAAGATGCCTTCTGTTGTATGCGTGTTACTCTCATGTATTGAATAATAGCACGAAAAATAAAATTTGAAGCCAAGTGTTGTGTCTGTCTTTTTGGACTAAATATTTCCAATATAAAATTTGTTGATTTCAGCAAGTAATCTGCAATGAACAGCTTAATATTCTAGCCATACTGTTTACTTGCTTTTGAAATAGTGTGTTCAATATATAAGCTTCTTTTTAAATAGTTCGAATAATTAAAAATTTATATATTTGGTATCAGACAGTTATCTTATAATCAACAATGTTATTATTGCTTAATTTCATCTTTAAATATTTGTCATAATCACAAGAGAAAAATCGTAATAATTTGTACCGATAGCTTGACTCCACACAGACATCATCATTTTCCTTCAGTTTTTGTCGCTTTCATGAATTTCAAATTTATTTTTAATTTGGGCGGCAATCTTTCATATTTTATGTAATATGGAAGCTAATAAAGTATGTTAATTAGCATTGTTGTTTGTGTATGCAGAATTTATATGTGATGAAATTAATAAAGCTGGAAATTATAATGATTGTACTTTGAATCCTTAACCGATGGTGACATGATGTATAAAATATAATTGGCCAATAGCAAAACATGTCGTGTTCAATTATTTATATTGTATAGTGTGTCAAGGGAGAAATATTACACGATAGTAGTGAGGTGTCTTTCCTTTCCCTTCTTTTTTCTTAATACTCTTCATTCAATTATTTTATTATATAGTTCTTTCTCTCACTCTTTTCTCATAGTGAGGTCATTTAGCACTTTCTCTATTCAGTGGTTTCGAATGATTCTAATAGGAAACAATGGCCTTTGGATATGCTAATTTACACTATCTTCATATATTCTTTCTTTGCTTAGATGATATTGTCTCCTTCTTTGGTTTCATACATGTGTATATATACAGAATGAGAATAAGTTGAATTTTCTTATGATTAATCATGATGCAAAAAGTGACGCTTAGAAGCAAAAATTTATTCGATCTTTACGTATCCTTCTGGATACTAATTTATATCAGCACAACATCATGTTTGATAAATTAATTTATAAACTAATTGGTAAAGGCATGATTACTATATGATGCATTTAATCTTATTGGGATATGCCTTTTTTTAATACAATTTTGATTTAGCTGATAAAAAATATCTTATTGGTATGTCTTTCCAGCCAAAATATTAAAAAGAAAAAGAAAAGCAAGATAGAAAGAATGGAAGAGTTTTGGTTGCTTAGCTTTATTTAAAAAGAGCTACAAGACGTCAAATACATCAACAATCCTTTGTAAAAGAGGATCTGAATTATTTGCCACGTTTTTGAAAAACTAGTTTGGTTTCTAATAGTTATATATGTACATTAGCACAAACTTTTACTGTATTTAAATAGTATTTGAACTTTGAATGAAATATGTTAATTTATAGTACGAAACTTAAAATAAATTAAAAATATATAAAGCTTGATATATATTCCTAGACTAGTAGGTATAGGGCAAATGATAAAAATCAGATATTAAATAAGATGACTTAAAATGTACGCAAAATTTAAACCACAATAATATATTAAATACATAGTACACATGTTATGTGGAAAGCATCGTTTTACATTTCTTTTATTGGATGGTTACTAGTTACTACAGTACGAAACAACTAATAAAACATATGGATAACCTAATATGTGGTCTTAGAATCTGTGGATTCTTTCATATAAATTAAATATTTAAAAAAATTCTTTAATTTAAAACAAGTTAATAACTATATGTGGTGTTGTTCCTTTTTTTTTTTTTAACATAACATCCAAACTAAACTTTGAAATTAGCCTCAATCCCAATCTGTACTTGATTTGTATAAAAATAAAAAAGATCACAAGTCTAACATGATTTTTCATTTTTTTATGAGGAAAAGGATTATACATTAAAAGTATAAATTGTTTTACTAAATCATTCTTTCACACTCATCATATATATTAAG
>PYAF01003212.1:1071503-1086635 GCA_007407185.1 Glycine tomentella
AATCTATCTCCTACTCATTATTTTGTTGAATTGATATCTAATACTACCTAACACAAAAAACAATTTGGCATATTTGACTATAATAAATGAGAATGATTTTATTTATGTTTATCATTGAGATAAAACTCTAAAGATTTGTGAAACTTATTTTTTATAGGATTTTTAAACTTAAATTTTAGGTTTTCTTTTTTTTTTTTTTTTGAATGGAAAGAGTTAGATGTTCCATTTTTAGGGAAAAAAGTTAGGTATTGTTGAAGTACGCTAAGATTTGTATAGAATTAATAATTAATGTGTGTTGATGTGATAATTTGATAAAAAAATATTTTCCTACTAAAATAATAATCATCTTAGAGTTATTTTACACAAAAAAAATAATAATAAATAAATAAAAGATAATAATAATATTGCAAAATTAATTTTTTATCATAATTAATTTATTTATAAATTTTATTGTCCACAATTGATTTTATAAGGGATATAAATGAAAAATAATTAATAAAATATTAAAAAGTTAAAATAAAAATTATTTTGGAATAACTTTTTTCTGTTATGACATTTATAATGAGATGGAATAATAATTAAAGGACATAAGAGTTTTCAGGTTTTGAAGGATATAAAAGGGATCATGGGTAAACTAAATTATGTAGTACTCATTCGTTTTCTTTATTTGTCCATTTTTTTAATAAAATGATTTTATTTACTATCCATTTAAACGTTTAAAATATTTTGTTACTATTTTTTTTATTGTTCCCTTTTTATACTTAATTATTGCATATTTTATATACTAATTATAAATTAAATAAAAATAAGTGGAAGTCATATTATGATTTTTTAAAAAGAATTATTATTAACGATATTAATGATTTTTATGTTATATTTTTAAATGGACTATATAGGAAGTATTATATACGAATTTAATTCTATGACTATTTTGTACCCTTTTTTCTCATACACGAAAATGTGTTTACGCAACAATTAAAAAAAAAAAAAAAAAAAAAGAGTACTCCAGATCCTAGGGGTATATTAAAGCATGTGACTTAACTAATCGCGTTAAACTTTTGTAACTTCTACGGTTGAGGTTATTTGTTTATTAACTCTTTTTTTTGACCGTATAAAAAAAACTCTTACCATCAAACCTGTGGTTTAGAACAAAACAAAAAATAATCATTTTTTATAACCAAAACACGAACAATCAAATGACTTATCACGGTTAGGGGTATTGCTTGATTGAATAAGGTATCTGAGTTCTTGTTTTGACATTATTTTTTATTTTTATGGATAAAAAAAACACCTTATCACAAAGAGATAATAAAATCCTTATCGTATAACACTTGTTTGGATAAACACGATGACATTTTTTTCCAAAACAAAAAGTTTTATTTTTATCTAAATGCCATTTGATTTTTCGAGACTGGTAGAATAAGCACAACATTATGCTGAATTAGTGTACCGGATAATAATTTAAAATAAACATTTCCATTAGTAAGATATGGCAAAGAAAATTATCATTACTATAAAAATAATATTTTACACCACCGGTTGTTTAATAACTTATGTAGGAAAAATTTAAGGCGAAAATTTTGTTATTTAGTAGAAAATAGCATTGGAACCTGTACAATGCACAATTTTTAATAAATGAAAGAGTGAAAAAAAAAGAATAAAATATTTAAATTTTTTAAAAACAAAATAAAATACATTAAAAAATAAAAACAGTACAAACTGTCCGACGATTGGTACATGACAATGATTAGACAGTTTTTATATAGATAAATAATATTCTCAAGACAAGAAATATCATGAAAATATTAGGACTAGTAACAGATGTACATATACTTGCAAGATTAGTCTGTTTTCTTATTACGAACTCAACATTTTTTTTTTAAGTGTGTTAGCAAGAAACTCTTTACACTCTTGAGTAATGATACCAAGTTCAGAAACATCCTTTCTTGGGGAACACCAATATCGTTGGTAAAAAAAGACGGAAACATTAGACTATGTGTGGACAAATTCAGAATTTTTTTTTCAGAAGGAGTAAAAAATAGTTCAATATTTTTTTAAATAATATATAATTTTTATTAAAATGGTAATAAAAAATTAAAATAGTAAAATTTAAAAGGATAAAATGGATAAATTTATTATTAATTTATTCTCTTTTTATTTTTATTTTTTTATAACTATTTATATTTATCTTATTAAAAAATTATATTGTGGGGGCAACATCTATTTTTTATGGGAACAAAAAAAGAATATTTATTTAATATATTCAATAAAAAAATTTACTTTGTGAAAATAAATGTCTACATTACCCTCCATGTAAATGTGTCATCAGTCAACTCAACAAAATTATTATCAATAATAGGTATCCACTATTGTGGTTAGGGTTTAGGGTTGGATATAAAATATTATCAATGACTAATATAAAATTCAACTCAAAGATTACACTATGTTAAGGACCACAATGTATAGAGTCTTCATATAATATTATAGTATTTGTTCATATATATGCATTTTTTTTAAATCTCCTAACCTCCTTTATACATATATGTGTGAGTAGCCCTATTTCATTTGGTAATTAATAGTGAAGTCCTATTTCATTGGTGTGTTCTATTTTTGGATTTACTATATTTGAGTCTTTGGAGTACTAGTAAAAAATAGTTCAATATTTTTTTAAATAATATATAATTTTTATTAAAATGGTAATAAAAAATTAAAATAGTAAAATTTAAAAGGATAAAATGGATAAATTTATTATTAATTTATTCTCTTTTTATTTTTATTTTTTTATAACTATTTATATTTATCTTATTAAAAAATTATATTGTGGGGGCAACATCTATTTTTTATGGGAACAAAAAAAGAATATTTATTCAATATATTCAATAAAAAAATTTACTTTGTGAAAATAAATGTCTACATTACCCTCCATGTAAATGTGTCATCAGTCAACTCAACAAAATTATTATCAATAATAGGTATCCACTATTGTGGTTAGGGTTTAGGGTTGGATATAAAATATTATCAATGACTAATATAAAATTCAACTCAAAGATTACACTATGTTAAGGACCACAATGTATAGAGTCTTCATATAATATTATAGTATTTGTTCATATATATGCATTTTTTTTAAATCTCCTAACCTCCTTTATACATATATGTGTGAGTAGCCCTATTTCATTTGGTAATTAATAGTGAAGTCCTATTTCATTGGTGTGTTCTATTTTTGGATTTACTATATTTGAGTCTTTGGAGTACTTGGAAATTATATTCAGTGCCGAGGATTTGTGTTTTGGGGCTAGGGTCAATATTGTAGACCAACTGATGTTATCTCCAATCAATTTTTTTTTTTAGAAAGTAGACTTTTTTATACAATTTTTTAAATAATCGTCTTAGAATTTTCAACTTTTTTAAAACCAAAAAAGATTTTTTAAGACGATTTCTATGTAAATCAATGTAGAAATCGAGTTTTTAAGACGGTTTAAAAACCGTTGTTGAAAGTGTTATTTTTTCACGATAACAATTTCAAAAACGGTTGAAAATCATCATAAAAAATGTCAAATAACCGATATAAAAAATCTTTTTTTTTTGTAATATTGACATGACCGTGGGGATGCTTATGTGGTGCATCTTTCTTTAGCAAAAATTTCTCTATGTATCCCATCAAGAAAAATAAATGATATATCTATATATTATCATTTTAATCCTTAAATTTTTTTAAATTAGTCGGTGTCTCTTAAATTTTTTTTAATTTCATCTTTACTATTAGTCCATGTTAAAAGTAATGCATGGACAAAAAAAAAGTTAACGAACTAAAAGTAGTAAAAAATTCATGAATTAAAAATAAAAATTGTAAAAAGTGCATGGAGTAAAAAAAATAGTAAACTTTATTCAAAATAAAATAAAAATGCATTCAACATTTATTCTTTTAGGTGATTAAAATTACTTAATAATATATGTAATACTTTTTAACTAATTTCTTTAGGACCTTCTTGGTGCAATTTTTAACTAATTAATTAGATATGAAGCGCTAATAACACTCTCTTTAACACACTTTTTTAAAGGAGTATGTTAGAGATTATACTTTCATCAATGAACTCATGGATAACCTAACATAATTTTATTCCAACAACTTAATTAGAGGTCCCAAAAGTTGAGTTTAAATTATGGATACATAATTGTATTAGATACCTAAATGAAAAATTTTGTCATTCATAATTATCCTCATGAACTCAAACTGTGTTAAATACCTAAATGAAAATTTTTGTCATTCATAATTATCATAATAAACTTAAACATAGTTGCTTATAGAAAGATTAGAGAATACATATAATTTATATCAAAATAAAAAAAGTATATTCTTAATTAGATAGTTTCATTACTATGACGAAAAGTTAAAAAACAGATAGTGATTATCTTTAATCACTTTGAGGGGGGTACCTAATTCAACTTCATTACAAAATGTCAGAGACAAAATCAAAGAGAAGACGAGTGTTTAACAAAACCTTATAAACAATATAACAAAAATTAAAATAAAAAAGTAAAGTATTAACGGAGAGTTTTTGTTAAGGCGTATTGAGAAAAAAAATAACAAGGTATAAAATAATCTTAAACACTCTAATTTCTTGGTATGAAAAGAAAATCTCATTCTAATTTATTAAGATTATTATGAATTATAATTTTTTTTCTTTAAGTATTTAATGCAACTGATATTTAAGATTTTAAACTTGAAATTATCCCTTTTCAATTTATCCACATACTTGATTGAATAAACTCCCTATATTAGTCAAACAAAACTATAAATTAGAAATGATTTGTCTAACACACTCAAAATTTGCTCCCTCTGTTGAGAAGTTTACTGCGAAATTAAAGGAAAGGATATGTTCCAATTCTTTCAAATCCTAAATACGTTTCATATATAGTAGAAGTCTAGAAGAGAGACTTTGTCTGATATGGTATGCACTCCTAATTGAATACGTAATTTACTATATCATGGAATAGTCTTTGCTCACCTAAACCTTTATTCACCAAAAAAAAAAAAAAAAAAAAAACTATATTGGACAAAATATATTAGCAATAGACAGCACCCATTTACAGAAAAAAATGTAAAGTCTTCTTCAACTGGTTATTCTCTGTACAGAATGCAGTTGCAGTGACTAGACAAAGAAGAAAAACTCAGCATTTTGCTCTCTTTCCTTTTTTTCTTGTTTAACTCTGTATTTTATTTGAAATAAAAAGAAAAGAAAAAAAGGCTCTAAAATTCTAATAGTTCTCCCAAAAAAATGATTCCTCAAGCCTAAAGCCACTATTAACTGCACACAAATGCCATGAAGAAGAAAAGGAGCAAAGTCCATTGTTTCCATCAGGGAAAAGATCTGGAAGGTCAAACAAAGTGTCATCATCATTGGTGGAGTGAGAACTTGAAGGCTCTTGAGTGTTGTCCATTGAGAGAGTTGAAGATGTTTCTTGTTCTGCTTGGTTTTGTTCTTGTTCTTGTTCTTCAGTTATTTGACAATGCTTAACCACCTCAAAGGGAGTGTTTGCAGCTTTTGAGGCTGCAGCTTGAATGTCCTTAGGAGATGTACTAGCTGGCCTTGGAAGTTCTTGAGCCAATTCAGGGAAATTGAGGTATGCTGAATGGCCCTTGATGGCTAAGGCAGCCACATCATGTGCTCTAGCTGCCATTTCTGCTGTAGGGTATGTTCCAAGCCATATTCTTGATTTCTTTCTTGGCTCGCGAATTTCGGACACCCATTTGCCCCAATTCCTCATCCTTACACCCCTATAAGTAGGGTGATGATTCTGGTTGCTATGGTCTCTCTGCCTCTTCTTGCACTCTTTTGAGTCCTTTTTATTTGCCAATGAGGTTTGAGAAGTGGTTGAGTCGTTTTGAGGGGTTTTGGTGTGTTCTTTGGTGCATGAATCTGAGTTTGAGGTTGGAGATGTTGATGATGATGAGGAGGAGGAGGAGGAGGAGGATGTGCTAGAAGTGTTGGTGTCAAAGAAGATTGAAGGAGTTGAAGTGGCAAAGGAATTGAAGTCAGCATCACTTTCCATATTGATACGTTTTCTCATGGTTGAGACTTTGATTAGTATGGTATAGAAAGAATGAGTGGGAGGGTGCGCAAAAATAAATAGACCCTGCTATGCTAGGCTTGGGAATTATGATTCTCTTAAAAAAGAAAAAAGGATTTGTGTAAAGAGGAAAGAAAAAGAGAAAAAAGAAATAATTAAAAGAAAATTAAAGGAGGAAAAGGAATATATATATATATATATATATATATATATATATATATATATATATATATATATATATATAAAAGCATGGGTTCCATAAGGCACAGTTGTGCTACATTCAGCTAATTTGTTTTTCCATGTGGCCGGATTGAATAATTTCGGTTAGCTTAATTTAATAGACTAATGTTGTTTGTTACTTACCTCTGGTCTTTTCTAGTGTATACATTATATTGTGTTGATAACTATCCATTCTCTTCTATATTTACATGTGTTTGCACAGTTCTGTTCTCTTTTTAAGAACAACTTCTCTTAGGGCTCCTTCAGTAAGTGGTAGGCCCTTAGTTTCACTACCATGATTTTTTCATCAATGCTTCATAATGACTCTTCATTCTAATTTATCTATAACTATGGCCATTGATTTGTGGGTGGCCAGCTAGATCCTTAGATAGAGCACAACAAACCCCATAAATTATTTGTTATTATCTCAATCCTCAACCTTTTATAGAACTTATGTGTTGGTCTTTCTTTGTCCTTGGTGATGATGTATATAAACTTCAACTATAGTTTTAAACAGTTTTTTAACTTAGTAGACAGTATCAATGCCCCCTTAAAATCAAATTTTTATATCAGCTTGTTAGTATGTCCTCTCAACTTGACCCCAATTATGTCTTCACCTGATCTGGCACTCTGCTATAGATTGTTCCATTTCCAATGTTGTTATTAATGTATAAACAATTTTTTCCAGTTGTGATCACTTGGCACAACCAATCGAATCAGGACTATTGTCTCAATCGCCGGTGGAAATTAATTCAATTAAATAGGAATTTTTCAATAACAATTTTTTGTGCAATTCACCACTTGAGCCTGCCCACGTGGGTTTTGGTATCGAAGGAAGAAGACAAATGACGCAGCACACATAAATAGAACTATTCCAATTTCATTTTGCCTATAAAACAAATAATGCTATTCACACAAAATAGTAACATGTATCATGTTGTATATTGCTAACTGTCAATTGTTGTGCATTTATTTAACTATGCTTGAGGCCTATATTGTCATAACAAAGGTTGAGACACAAATTTACTTTAGCACAAAAAACATGGCTGACGTACACATGGTGCACATGCTTGTAGGCCAGTGTTGGCTCAAATGCCCAATTTTTCTGGCCGAAGGGTCAACTATATACGCAAACCATTTTGTCCAATTAATTTTTTTAAAAAAAATTCTTCAATCTTTGTGTTGAAATTCAAAATATGTGCCAACCCATTGTGAGCATGAGTCGTGTGCGTCAAAAAATTGTAAGAGGATACGAAGTTTAATTGTATAAAGCAACAAATTCTTGTTGGAGATATTTTTATACACATGCTAAGTGAAGATCTGCCAAAAAGAGAACAGGGCTAGGTGCACTGAAAACGAAGAGATAAGAAGAATTTTAACGAAGCACCAGAAGTCAAGTAACTAGGAAACAGCTTTGACAATTCAAGTTAATGGGGTAGGTTCAACAATTACTTATTCCATGAACAATTAATTAGATGAGAATGAGTAGCATGTTGTACAATAAATATAAGATACTATTTTTATTTTTAACGAAATGAACAATGATACTATGATTCTAGGGGGGGTGTTTTTATTCTAGTAAGTAGGACATATATGTTTGTTTCTATCCTGTTAACGAGGTATCCATTGCCCTTGGTCCCCATTTTATGTTCCATGCTACTAGGAAGAAAATGTGTAACAACTAAAAGACAACCATGCCCATGTATGCATAGTTTAGTTTCCTAACCCATATATTTGAATTGGTTTAATGGCTTACTAATACCCCTCTTTTTGCTTTCCTAAATTTTACTCATTTTTGTCGCAACAAGTAAATTATTACATAAACTACTCACTATATATTTGCTGGAGGATTCTTCTATGCCTTTTCTTCAAATCTTGGTTAATGCACCATTTTAGTTGCTGAGGGGCATCTTCTAAAGTCTCACATTGGTATGGAGTAGAGGTTTTTGAATTATCAGAATCTATTCTGGTTCCAGTGGTGCGATTAATTTGTTGACCAAAGGTTGCTGTGAAGCTCATCCTTGTTTTCGAAAGTTATTCATTCGTCAAAAAATAAAAGGAAGTAACAAGATCATAAATACTATAATATCATGTCATCAATGGTCAACCAATTATTTTGAAAACTTAAACAGTCAATTGAAGAGATATAAATAACGTATTTCTAACATTTTTTACATTTACATATAATCAGTGTTATAAATATTAGTTCGATCTGGCTAGTTGGATTGATTTAATCTAGATCTGATAATTTAGTCAACCCAAATTTTCTATTGGACTGTTTATGTATGTGGCTTGAGATGACCCACTCAAACCCGATCAGTTTTGAGGAACTCAATGATCCAACCAATTTTGTGGACTTGTATTATCAATTTTAATACTTCAATTATTATTTTAGATTTTGGAATATGAATGAATTTTTTTAATTAAATAATATTAGTTATATACTTATATATAATAAATATATATAATTTTAATTTTTTTAATATATACCAGATCAAATCGGATCAATTATTGATCCATCAGTTGAATCACTAACTCAATACTTCAACCGAATCAATTACCAAATCAATTTTCATAACATTACATACAAGTTCTTAACTTCTAGAAATTTGTTGGCCAGCGGATAGCACCATTAAATGTAATACATAGAGGATATTAATTACCTTTTGTTTGCTGATATTATTATATTATGAAAAATTAGAATATAAAAATTACTTTATCATAAAAAAATTAAAACTTAAAATATATATTATATGAATAGATCTGATAGAAGTTTCTTGGAACTGATATGTAGTACAAAACATACAAAAGCTACTTTTGACACCAAAATTATGCTACTAGCGATGAAATTTAGCTCTTGAGAATTCAATAGAATTGTTGTCGACTAATGTAAAATTCAGTTAATTTTAGTGTTAGCTAAACGAGGATAAAGCTATTTTGGTTGAAGACATAGTTGGCTATTTTTTAATATTAGTTAAACATGAAGGCTAATTAAATGTGAATAAGGTCAATTCGATTGCTTACAGTATTAGCTGAATAGGTTCTTGGTGCAGAACTTGACTAATTGGCAGCATAAGAAAATTAACTAATTTAATAAAGATTAAAGATAAGAGAATATTTTTCATGATTTTTTGGGTTTTAAATGACCAGTAATGATTAAAATTGATCAGTGGTAGTGTTCTCTCTAAAAATAGAAAGTAATTATCAAATTCTTCATTTGAAATGTTGATTAGTTGACTTGTTAAAGGAGGAAATCGTGCCTAAATTTTAAGAGATGTTATCAAAAGGTGGATAAGTCACAATTACCAAAATTCACACCTATTAGTTGAGTTTTAACTACTGTAAATCAAATTTCAATTGCTATTCGCCAAATTTAATTGGCAAAATTAGCTTAATCAATGTAAAATCACTGAATGACTCCCAACCATATTTTAGGCCGTTAGCAAGTAAAAAAAATGTGGTGAAATAGAAGATTTGAGTTTCTAACCTATATATCGGTTTTGTACTTGATTTCAGATACAACAATGAATACAAAATCAAGTCTACTTTATCATGCAATTATTTTATCATTTTTCTTTACCGCATTCTTATAATTTTTTCATTTATCACTTTAAATTACAATTTTCCTTTATAAGCTTTCAACCTTTATTTTCACTCAATTCAAATAAAGAAATATTTATTGTAGCAAAAGAAATACATCTTCAAAGAATCAATCATATGAATTTTAAACAAAAAGAAAAGGAATCAAAGTCATCAATATTGTCTTGTGTTCTTTGCTCTCTCACGTGTCAAACGATGGAATATACAAAAATTAAACTCTACATCATGTAAGACAAAGATAAGAGGAATTATTATGTTTACATTATCATGAATGATGAGGACCAAGAAAGTTCAACGGGTCAAAAGTCCAACAGTGTATTATAAGAATTGAGAGGTTTTATGATAAGGATAAAATCAAAAGAAGCACAAGAAGTATTAAATAATTAAGTGAACTATTTCCTTTCTCAAGTATTGGGCCAAGATATCAACTTTGCCTTGAGCCCAAAGACCAACCTGGAAGAGAGCTCATATTGTTCCAATTGATTCAAATGAGTGAAGAGTCCAAAGACCAAGGAGTGAAGAACTCAGATTGTTCCAATATTTTGAATATAACTTGAGTTCTAGATGTCTTTTTTAGGTGTTCTTTGATGCATTCGAAAGCTCTGAAAATTTACTACAAGTCGTATTTCTAGTCTCAAGTCCTAATTCTGCATCTATGATGATGAAAATTGGACAGAAAGTTCAACACGAAGTTATGGACGAAAATTACTTTTTGTTTAGACTTTATTTAGTATAATTTTGAATTAGAAATATGTGGTTGAAGTCTCACATTGGAAAGAGGAGAGAGACATCACTTGTGACTATAAATAGTCATTCATTTGTCTTATGTAAACAAGTTTAAATTGAATAAAAACTTTGTACTCTAAAGAGTTGTGTGAGAGGAAGTTCCTCTTGGGTTCTTGACTGGACCAAACCTTGGTTCTATCAAAGGTTTCTATAACCTTTGTGACGAATCCCCACGGGACTTATCACTCTCCATAGGTGTGGCGTCTTCTTCCATTTCTTGTTTTTTTCTGCTTTTTTTTTACATTTTGTTTTTTTGTTAAACTCATTATTTTTGCGCTGCACTCTTCTTCATATTATTTTTATCTTTGTTTCGCTTCATGAAACACTTGACGTGCACCTTGTCTATGACATTAAGTTCTTATTAAGTTACATGCTTTGCTTGTTTTAACTTCTATTTTGTACAATACATTCTCTTGCGCTACATTATACATAAAGTTTGAATCTTTTCTTTTTAAGAATATCTTTCCTTTGTCATAACAAGAAGTCTCTTCGAGGACTATGTGTACAAAAAAAAATTAACTCTCGTGTTAGGTCATATCAATAAATCAACTATCCTAAAGCTAATCAATTAAATTATCTGGTGAAGGTGCATGAATAGTTTAATTGAATCTTAAATTTTTCTCATCTGGTAATTGTTATGCTAAATATATGTAAAAATGTCACATGGCTCCGGTGTGAAATCCACACAAATTGTATTAGAACAAAACCAAATAAGCAAATATTGACTCTGAAATTGGGGAGACATGGATTGAGGGTGTAAAAGTGATAAAAATGGAAAGTAAAATATCACACTTTCTTCATTTTTTGTCTTTGATAATGGTATTATACACTCAATATTTCATTATTTTGATAATTTTAGTCTATGTAGTTAGAGAAACTTCATTAATAGATGAGGTGACAAGCTAAATGTTACTTTTTCGTGTCAATTATCATTTATTTTGGCATATGTTTCAAGAATTAAAATGATCAAAATTGGAGTGTAAAAAAATAAAGTAAAATATTCATATTATAGGGAAATAAAGATAATATTTAATTAAGCCTACTAAAAATATTGAAGAAATTGAGAAATTGACACTTAGCTCTAGTAACATGTACAGTGGGTAGAGAGCTAAAAACTTGTAAACTATATATAAAGTAGATTTTACAACATACAAATTATATACTATGAAATCTTTATAATACTAGAAATGTAATTATCAAAGTCTAACCAATAAAATTTTATAGCGACAACTTTGTGAGTTGTTTTCCTTAACCAAATAATGAGTAGAGGTATGGTGTAGGTGGAAAAGTCAATTAGTTAGGATTTTCACTAGATGTTGTCTACTATGAGAAAGAGATGCATTTCCGAGCAAGGTGACACTAACAAAGGTGAAACATTTAGGATGAAGATTCTTGCATAAAGATCGATTTTCCCTTCAATAAAAAGGTAAAAAGACACATACTATTTTTTGTTGAGAGCACTTTTGCGCCTTGAGGGATGCTTGGTTTATTGTTTGGAAAAATATTTTTAAGAATATTTGATTAAATAGTATTTCAAGAATAAATTAAGTTTATATGAAAACATAATAAAAAAAATTAATGTGTCTACTGAAAATGGAACGAATTATACTCTACCTCATCCTTTCTTTTATCATTGATTAACTATATTACCTAGCTTGGATATTTTAAAGATATATCTATATTCTGATTATTCTTTTTACAAAATTAAGTTAGTCTAAACTATAAAAAAAAAAAAAAATTATACAATTCACTCTGTGTATTTATTCGTGATCTTTAGGTGAAGGGTTTCAATTAATATAATTGGGATGTGTCTGTCTTATTTTGAGGCATTGTCACTACAAACTTTATATAAGAAAAAACTCTATTTATTTTATCCCTCTAAATAAAATATTTTATTTGTTGACTCTTAACAACTTATAAAATGTGTGAATATTACTTTTCACAAGTTTCCTGTTTTTTTCTTAATTTACTTTTTTTTATGTTGCAAACTTAAATATTACTTGAAAGCATATTCAAATGACATAAATTTGATAGCTTTACATTAGGGTTCGGTATTACTTACTCAAATAGTGGATGTACTTATGAGAGATAAAAAAAAATTATATCTAAATATTTGATTTTGAAAATGATATAATTTTGATTGAAGGATCAAGATATAATGTGTAACTCTAAACTTGATTTTTGAAGACAAACCTAAGAATTAAAAAAAAAAAAAAAGAACATTCACTTAAGTATTTTTAATGATAATCATATTATCGGTACGGAGTACTCATTCATTGATTTTATCGATAATTAATTTCCATAAGGAGATCTGACTAACCATCTTTAATAGAGTCTTCATTCATAACTACGTTTTTGTTTTCATTCATAAGTTTCCAACCCAAAACCTTGTTTAAAAAAACTAAATTTTGTGTCATTCAAATCAATGATTTGTTAATAAACATTAACTTGAATATAAGAGTAAGGTAGAGTATGTTCTTGTAATTTTAACAAGAAACCATACAAATGGCTTGTAGGTAAAAAAAAATGTCATATACAAGTTTCTATTAAGTTTAAGTATCCAAGATCAATATTCCAGAGAAAATAATGAAAAAGTTTGCACGCAAGACACAAGTTTGGTTGTGTTATCATAGATTTTTAGAATGTGAATTTGAGTCTAACTCAACCTCAAAAACTAACTCAAGGGATGAGGGTTACCCCTCACTTATATATTATATCTTGGTTTTATTTTTAGTCGATGTGGAACTTGAGTTTTTCCTAATACATCCCCTCACGCCAGCACCTTTTGGATTTGATGCGTGAATAACATGATGAATGACCCTTTGAATAAATCTTGGATATGTTTTGATACCTTCTTGGATTCTTAGAATATGTGTTTGAACTTAACTCAATCCCAAAAGTTAGCTCAAGGGGTAAAAGTTGTCATTCCCTTATATACTCTATTTTATCTTTATCCTTAATCAATATAAGACTTGAATTTTTTCCAATATGTTAAACCAGATAAAAATTAACAAAATGATGGTACTTGTAATTGCAAAGTATCTATCCATTCTAAGGGAAATTTTATTGTGCTATTATACAGTTAGTTAAATATACTTTATGATAGTAAATGCTGAAATTTAAATATGGATGACAAGAGGAAAAAAGATGGGAGTAACAAATACTATATATAATGCTATATATAATGGTTTTGTAATCGCATAAGAAAGGACATTATAAAAATTGAGTATATACAATGAGATAATAGAATTATTCCTATTAAAAAAATAGATGACAAAACTTTGATTCAAGTGATTTGCACACTTACAAAGGAAAGTCATTGGATTACATATTTTTTAAACTTAATAAAATGGATAAAGAGGGAATAAGAAAGACAATAGAAAAAGTTGTTAAAAGAAATCTTATAATAAATAATACTCATGAGAATTTGACTTTTAACTAATAAGTTCAATAGTATCCTAGGAGCTCAATATATCACCTCCTAAGATAAGACTGCCTTTTTTTATATTTTTATCTGTTGATTTCTTTATTTTGTCAAAGATTTTTATATATAGTCACTTAAAAGATTTTGATCTAAGTTTACTGTCAATGTTCTTTTTCCTACACTTTCCTCTAAAAATGTGATGATAATTGCTAAAAATGTTTAAACCAAATGAGTCGCTACAAACATCAAATACATTGTGTCTGGGACTCCGAAACTTTGTTACCATAGCCCGCTTTATAGCCCCTACCCCCACCCATCACTAAAGTCCTATGTTGGTAGGTATATATTCCATTCCCTTATGGAGATTCTCTTCCTATGGACAATATATACCAACTAGTTGTCTAAAAAGAAATGTCTGCTTGGGTCATTAAATTTAGGAAAATGATTATTTCTATATATATATATATATACATATATATGAAATCAATAAAAATAAATAATTATTTCTTTAAAATAAACTAAATCAACCATTTTGGTCGGTTGGCATTGTTCACAACTAGTTCAATCCCCCGACAAAAATTGCTACGAAAAATGTTATGTGCGTATTGTGAAAAAAAATCAAGTTGAGTATATAAATAGTCTTTGTTAATTAGTGTTGTTTTTCAATTATTGAAAATTAAACTGATAATATAGACACAATAGGTACGAGATCTTATATTAATAGAATATATTAATCTTTATATTAACATATAGGCACATGTATAAAAGTATAATTTTGGTCTATATTGTTAATACCAAAGAACATTTTCAAGCGTTGCAAAATCATTGAAAAATTTATGACGGTAAAAAATGGGTATAATTAAAACACTATGTAAGAACTAAATTTTATACTCCCTTAGTATCATTATAATTGTCATATAAGAGAAAAAAATCATCATAAAATAATTATTAATTTAATTTTTTAATGTAACATTAATTACTTCTTTCAATTATATTCTTTATAATATTAATAGTGGACAAAAAAAATATAT
>PYAF01003212.1:1094950-1108776 GCA_007407185.1 Glycine tomentella
ATCTTATTTCAGGTAATTTCACAATTCTTAATGAGTTTTAGATACGTACTATTTATAAAGAACTTAATCACACAACATATAATCAACATTTATAAGTTAATGTATTTACTTTAACTTTATTAAAGATATTTTCTAATTATCCTCATTTGTTCATCGTGTCATTTATTATTAAAATTTTGTTTCTTATAAAAATTATTCTTCAATATAAAAAAAAATGAGACAGTAAAAAATAGATTAAAAAAATCAATATTATAATTTATCTTATTTCATAATAAAAACACACACACATATATAAAGAGTAACACTCGTGTAAGAACATTATTTTATATAAGAATATGAAATATCAAAATTAAAATAATAGAAGGTTGAGATTAAAATATTTAAAATTTCAAATTAAAATTTAATATATCATCAAATTTTTAAAATATTAACCAAACAACAAATAAATCTATAAAATATTAATTATCACTTCCTAAAATATTTCATTACCCCATCACCAATAATATGACTTTCATTGTCATCATCATGATCACCGTTACAAACACCACCATAATCATTACTATCATGAATCGTCATCATCTCTATCGTCAAGACTTTCGTCATCATCACTACTATCACCATAATTGTTGTCGTCATCACCACTACCATTAACTGCAACACTACCATTGTCAACCACTACCACCACTAATGCAGCGACAACGATTATGAATTTTTTAGAAATTTAATGGTTATATTAGATTTTAATTTTAATTTTTAAATATTTTAATTTGAATGTCTATTATTTTTAATCATAATCTAATTGTTATCATTAATTACTCTCTTATTCTCACATAAGAAAGTGTTCTTACAATAATAGTATTATATGATATTAGTAACATACAATTTATCTTGTTTCTTATAAAAGGGTTTGGCCGTTCATATTAAAAAAATCCACCTTTACTATAAGTGAATACACTCAACAATTATGAACATGCAATATGGGGCGAGAACGATTAAATCCCTAGAATTGAGTAACCGTGAAATTATATATATATATATATATATATATATATATATATATATATATATATATATATAAGGTTTTAGAAACGAAAGGGAGTATGTTCGAACTTGATGGAGTAATTGAGAATTAAGAGAAGAGAGTAGATGTGGCTATGGACGGACCCAAAAGTTAATTGTAGAGAGCCGAAAAAAACATTAAATAAAAAATATTTAAATTTCAAAAATATTTAAAATGAGACTAAACTAAATACCATATAAACAAGCACTAACCGATTTTTAGACTAAGGTAGCAAGTATAAACACTCAACAAATTCATCTACCAGAGTATAAGGCCATACAACAACCAACAAATCCTCAACATGTTATTCTGAATATAAAACAAATATAAAATAATTTCTAAACTAATATAATCTTAATAAATATAATTAGTCTGTAAAAAATAGTGGATAGAGAAATAAAGTTACATTTATCTTGTTCTTCTCCAAATAAAGATAAAGTGCACATAGGTTACAACAAATAGCAAGAAATAATTGGTGGACACGGGAAATCAAATTGTCGTGGGACACTACTAAGCTTGGACATATTAAGCTAAAATCTAACTAAATATCTGAGAATGAATTTTTTTGGTAAGTGTAATGTGAAATCTAAAAATAGAAAAGAAAGTCTCAAGCTTTGAAACATTATACTGAAGGAACAGCAACATAGAAGGGAGGAGCAAACCAAAAGTAGCATGTTATGTGTTAGTTTCTCTTGCATTATACAATATTTTAATTTTTTTTAACAAATTATACAATATTTTAATATATATATATATATATATATATATTATGAGATATACATATTATATTGTAACATTGAGACTTAAATATGTTAATGTTTTTTAATATATACTTGATTTTTACTAAAAAAAATTCTTTGTTTTTGTTTCCTGAAATTTGAAAAGTTTATTTTTTATCTTTGTCGTTAGGATTTCTCGATTAATTGATGACATGGCCATTAACTTTTAAAAAATATGATTTGTAGCGATTTCAAAACCGCCAATATTCATTTTGAATTTTAAATTATAATTTCTAGCGGTCAAAAATCACCATAATCAATTAAAGGAGAGAAAAAAAATCTAAAAACTCATTGTCGTCAAATCTGAAAACTTCTGCAGAATATGATGAAGGCGACAAAGAAGCTGATGCGGTTTGGGGACAAATTGATACTGCAAGCTTCATCGTCATCAAAGTAGAAAGCAAGACAGCAATGAGATGACTGACAGGGGAGGCAGAGGCGAAGCAGAAATAGTTTAGAGATTTGAAACTTAAATCTTGACATAAAGGATTTCAGGTCTTCCCAACCAACGACAAAGGATATGCCAATCAACCTCAACCACTAGATCTAGTCGTGCACCAACCGTGTCACCCTCCCTCATCATTACACATCGTCTCCACCTTTAGATCGGATACCCATGACCCTTTAGTGACCAAACAGTTTTTCTCGCAAGCACAATCCAAGGACCCCTGCACCCATGGTCCACCAATGATATAGACACGACCCCTACCAATACCACCACGCGCCCAACCCCAATGTCGCCTGCACCACCTCAATGCAACCGTTGGTTCTAACCGGTCTTCTTCTAGTTCTTTTAGTTCATAATAGTTGATAATTTAAAAAAAATGAATTACAATTTTGTTTTTTTTTTCAAAAATGAATAATGTCTTAGATGGGCTAATGATGATTATGATGATACTATTATCAGTTATTTAACTAGTGGTTTTTAATTTCCTTTTTTTAAAATTTTTTAGTGTTTATATCATTAATGAGACCATCATGATTATGATCAATCAGCTTAATAGGAGAGAATGAACTATCCAATAGGGAATTTATTTTGCTTTAAAAAAAAAGAGTCTAAATCTGTACCAACCACACCATTCTCTCTCCAAACTTTTAGTTCATAATAGTTGAGAATTTTTTTTTAATGAATTAAAAGAAATATGATATTAATCTTGAAAATATTAGTAAACATTAATTTGATATTAGTGGTCTTATATTGTTTCGTGAAGCAAAAATAACCAAAGAAGTACTTACAAAAGAAATTAATGTTTTATTAAAAATATTAAATTATATTAAAAATAATTGTTTTTACAAGTTTTTAATGTTTACATAATATTATTAAAAATATCAATTAAATAAATTACTATTGAATGAAATTTTAAATTTCTTGATTATTAAATTTTAATTAACAAATTTCCAAATGCAAAATTTTCCTAAGGCCTAAAATATTCTAGACACGGCTCTCGTGTGTGCGCGTGCACGCATAGCCATGCGTGCAGAAGTGTGCATGTATGAGAATATGAATCTATTTATTCAAGTTATGATTACATTTAGAGGAAAAGAAGTTATGCATTGACAGTGTAAAAAAATTTATAGAGTCATCCAATCATAATCCATAATGTATGGTAAATGTGTTGACTTTTAAAATAATTATCTTAAAGTATTTAAAGTTGATTTGTGATTGAATGACAATGTAAAACTATTTTACACTATTAGTACATAGACATTAAACTCTTATGTTTATTATATGGAAACTCACAAAGACCCTTTTATATGAAACAAGATAAATTATAAAATATTGAATTTTTTATCTATCTTTTATTGTATCATTTTGTGTTTATACTTATGAATAATTTTTTATAAGAAATAAAATCTTAAATATATGGCACAATGAAGAAATGATGATAATTAGAAAGGACAAAGGCTTAAGAAGAAAATTAAAATCACAATTCAATCTTCTTCTTGGATATTTGTCTTTACAAATAATTTAACCCATGTAAATTATCCATTTAGAAGCTCAAAAGGATATGTTTGTTATATGCTATAATTACTATGACAAATACTATGCTATAATAATTATGCACAATTGATTTATTTGATAATTTAACAAATAATTCAAAACAATTGATTAATTCTAATTCATAATAACATAAGTGATTAATATAGATTTGGTGAAGCAATTAAGAAAATTAAATCATAAAATAATAAGTGATTAGACACAATTACCATACTAGAAAAGAGATTTTAATAAATTATAGAAATATTACATGTAAATTAGAAACAATAGAACTACTAACAAATTGTGTTTAAAAAAAATGCAAGATTTTAGAATTTTTGTGGTGTTGCCAAGGAGTAACCCTTTTGCCCTGTGACATAACAAAACAAAAATTCATATTGTTGAGCATGAAACTATGACTAAACATTAATGGTTATACTATTGCCGAGCAGGATTACGCTAGCTTCTAACTCTAGTAAGGACAACTAAGTGATAAGACAACTTTGTGGTTTTGTTGGGTTGAGCTTTGGCTTCAAAATGCATAGCCTGTCCACTTCAAGTTGAGAATTGAGCCATGGGACTTAAGCGAAGGCATAGGTCTCTTTAGTCTTAGAGTAGAGGGCACAACGCGAGGCTAGCTTCATAGAGCAGCTAGCACATCCCTCTCCCAATGACCAATGGTGGAGGGATAACAGGTTGTTGCAACCATTGCTCTCACTGGCATGTCGAGCCTAGTTGTTTGGACCATCATCTTTTGGAGACAAAAATAGTTCACAATAAATGGTTACAATATTACTCAATGATGGAGATTTCACCCAAAAGTCATACTTGGTTACAACATCAATTGCCCAAATGTTATTAAAAAAAATATCAATCACTTAATGATGGATATAAAACATTAATTGATGGTCTCGAATCCTAAAAATATAAATAAGTGTTTTAACATAATTTTAAGGGTCTTTTGGTCATTTTCAAAAAATTTGTCTTTCTCTTCATTCTTTGCGTAAGAGCAAACCTTGAGATGTAAATTTTTATTTTCATAGGAGAATCACTCTAGGAATGGTGATAAAACTTCTATAGATTGTGTTAACAGTTGACAAGGGCACCGAATTGTTCAAGTAATAATAAAACGGTAAGTTCGAGTGTCGAATTTCACAAGAACTTTACTTGTACTCAGAGTTAATGTATTTCTAATTTTAAGCGACCAAGAATTGTATTTGATATTTTCTTATCTAATGCGAAAATGTAAAGTACAGAATAAGTAAAGATAGTTGAGCAAGACACGAGAAAGAGATAGAAGACAAACACTTGGGGGTGAAATGTCGGTTGATGCAGAGTTTGTGACATGTTGGGACTCAACGAACCAAAACTACCCTTGATGCAATATTAAAGATATTTCTTTATTCAACGATTAAATTCGCTCACCCTCATCTACTAATGTATTCTAACCTTGATTCCTCAAGCGCTAAACCCTAAATCACTTGATTTCACTCCTGATCCCTCAGCTAGCTACATCAAATAATTTGCATTAAGAGTAAAGATGATTCGTGACCTAAGATAAACAACATCACTCCATCCCTAGACATGATATCGTTTAGAAGCGTTTTTCAGTTCTAAGGAGATAACCATTTTCCAATACATTAAAACCCTATAACAAAGCATGCATATGGGAGAAAACCACAAACATGAATAAAGCTCAGAAAAACAACAATAATACGAAGATAACATTAAATAAATAGTTAGAATCATCACATCAAGAGTGTTTGGTTGTTGGAACCCCAACAATGAATGGGTTAGCCTTCCATTTCCATGGAAAGGCTTACAAATATGAAAGGAAAGCAAGAAGAATGGACGGAAGATGAAGGAAGTGGATGAAGAGATCCCCAAATGAGTGGGATTTTTCCTTTCCTTTATGCCCCTAGCTATGTCTTTAGCTCTCCAAGAGTCCAGCTCTCCTCAGCTCCAGAGAGATCTCTTTTTTTTCGTGCCCTAATTTTCCTTTTAACAGTAGCCCAGAATCCTGGTCCGCACTCAGTGCAAAAAGGTCGCGCTGAGCACGCCTTCATTGTCCAGCTAGATAAGTGACCAAGCGCTGAGTAGGGCATGTCTTGTTGAGCGAGAGTCGCACTTAGCGGGCATCTGGCGCGCTGGGTGAGCAACTTTAGACCCTTAATTCTGCTTTCAGTTCCTTGGTGTGAAATTTCTACAAAAACACAACCAACACTCATGAATCAACTAAACTTAGCATCTATTGGATAAAAGCTCAGAGCAATCTAATTCCTATATTTTAATTACAAAAATAAGCACTAAAAGAGGAAAAGACAAGATAATTGCTAAGTAATTTACATGTAGCTTTACGTATGCTTAGCAATTATCACATTGCATCATCAATTCTCTATCAATGTTTTGATTCTTGTGTTAAGAATATTTCATTTCTAGTGATTGATACTTTGATTCTTTGATCCATTTTCTTTGTGATGGAAATCAATAAAATGATCATATACTTAAAGTGACAAATGTAAAATAGTATCTTAAATAGAAACAAACAATACATATCATGGATTCTAGGAATAGGAATATGATGTGTACATCCTTATAAGCATTTCTACTTAATGTTTGCTGCTAATTGATTGTAAATAAGGGATTAGGGTTTTCTCTTAGTTAACAAAGGGCTAGTTTCCAAGGAAATTGGATTAATCTACCTTAGTAGACTTAAATGTTAGTTCAATGTAATTGAGTAAGGATCTCAAGGAAGTTAGGATTTGTTTGGATAAGTTTATCCAAAAACACTTTTAGGAGAAATAAAAAAAAAATAATGAAATGGACTTCTCCATAAGAGCATCTTTAACAATGGATCTCATTTTAAGATATTGGAATACTTTTTGGTGACTCCCATAGTGCTACATATTCACCAAGATCTTCTCACTTTTTTTTTTCTCTAATGGTAGATTTCAAGTTAGGATCTCAAGACATTTTTTTTTTGGATCCCACAATGGACCCCTTTAAAAAAAATAGTCCAAGATCACCCCTTCACTTTCCACGGTTCACTCACTTCACCCTACTCATCTTCCTTTTCCTTCCACAAGCCCCCTTCCTCCTTCTACGAGACCCACAGCCCCACCGTCTTCCTTCGTCCCCACCCCTTCCCCCTTCTCCGTTTTCTCCTCTTCCACCCCAACCTTCCTCCAGCCTCTCCCTCCTCCACTCACACAAATCTGCTTCAGATCTTGTTGTTGTGCAACCTCGGTGCCAATGAGGGCCACCGCGCTTACCTTGGTGCCGCCGCGCCCTCACCTCTTCAAGACCCAGATCTTTTGGTTCCCTCTAGAAGTTGTTAGAGAGAGATGTGTTTTTTTAAATGGTGTAGATCTTGAGGGATCTTGTAGAAGACTCTATCTCCATGTTGGAGATATTGACTCTTCCTCTAGTGGTAAATATGTTGAAGATCAGATCTTGAGCTCATGATCTAAGATGCTCTAAGTTCAAATTGTTAATTTATGCACAAGTTATATGAGAGAATTTTCACAAATTAACTTATTTATAAGCTAATTTTAATTTATGGAAAAGTTTTTTTATTTCTTCTTATTTTCATCTTATAATAATGCATGTGATAGGTTAAACAAGTTATTCATTATCATTTTTACCCATTCTTTCGAATAAAATAACTTACCACTTATCATAAATTGCAGGAGAAAACCCGACATAGGATTTTAAACCATTAAGACAGAATTTAGCATATACAAGGAGAAAAAGCATTATCATCAATCTAATTGATTAGGTGCAAAGAACACTTTTTGTCATGCTATTCTAAGAAATTTTAAATCTAATGATATATGACGAGAAAAAAAGCATGGATTTCTATTTTAAAATAAAGAGATGCGATACAAACTCTCCAATTTTAAAATTGAGCTAATTGCGGTGTCTTGTGCCAAATATAGGATATAGAGGGACTGATGGTAGTTCAGCATAAGAATCCATTTTTCTTTTTTAACTTCTTGAATTGTGACCAACTTTTTTTTTTTTTTTTGACAACTCCAAAATTAAAATTACTGACTCTAACTTAAGATATTAAATATTGAACAAGTTGAGATTTGAATTGCCTGATAGACCTTTTCGACGGTACAAGCAATGAAGAACATTAGCACTTTAAAATCATTTTAACACTCAAGTAAGTAATAGTAAGACGTAAATCAAATGTGCATACCTAACCTATTTGAAGCTCATACATTCTTCGTAAAAGTTGAAATTGCTAAAGAGCCTTGGTAAGAGGGCTCTATGACCAAAGAGCCTAGTATATGGCAAAAACATCCTGCACTTTGCTTGCAATACAATCTAGAATGTAATATAGCTTAATAAAAAATGTAAAACTACATTTTGGATTGAGCTTTATAGAATATATAGTCAGTTTTCTAATAAAATAAACAGTTTTTAATTATTTTAGTGTTTGTCTAAACTAATTTTATTCAACAATTAATAATTTTCTGGTTATTTTAAGAAACAAATATTACCTGCTTATTAAATAAACACTATAAAAAGCACTTATTTTTAAATTTTCTTATTTTAAATTTAAACAAATTGACCAGGAAGCAACAGTCTTACATAAATGGTGTGATTTATAAGAAGTGTTCTGGTCTGAAACAGGATAATTGTGGCCATGGATTAAATGAACAGTTCGACCCAAATTGCAAATAAACTTAAAGCCTTCCCATTGATCCGGAACAAATACCATGAAGAGTTCATATGCTCAAAAAATGAATCTCATGATTTAAAAATTCGGTCTTTAGGAAGAAACATTGACCCCGTGTGTCGAGGTGGAATATCAATGCAATCAAACGGTTTAAATAGAAAATCGTCAATTAAAAATTATTAACGATTGAACAAGTGTCAACTGGTTCCGGTTATGATGCTGAACTCCTTGGCAATCTAGAACTGTCACACTACTATCAACTATTATATTCCTCCAATAAAATAAATTTAATTTGAGAATATATTTTGAAGGATTTACGTTTACCCCAAAGCTAGGAACCAAATAGTACAGGAGGCATGCAACTGGGATATGCAATCGTTATTGTGCGCCTTGTACCAAAGCATTTAATTTTCATATATTACAACAACAAAAACTTGGATATCTGCCAAGAACTGTAAACTAACATTACCAGCCAAAACATAAAGGGTAAATTTATCACGCAGTCATAACTGCATTATGCAAACAAAAGATAAAAACCATGCAGAAATTATAGAACCTCTACTACCATAAATTGCACTACTGTTGAGCACATTGCACTCGTTGACCAGATGGCTCATCATCATCTTCATCTTCATTGTATGCCTCCCGATATTGCTGTTGCTGCTTTCGTCGCATCTCCTCCTTAAAGTTGACATCATGCAAAGTGGTCTCCTCACAATCATCCAGCTCCATGTCTGACACGTGCTTGCTGCTCTTTTGAGGTAACACCTTTTCCAGTAACAGGCATTGGTCAGGGGAAAGAAACCCTGAGTCTGGGAAATCAACATTAAACTGGATGTAAAGGCGACCCTTCATGAATGGCCTATTGTGTTGTGGCATTCCCTCATCATTTATTGCTTTATATTGACCTGCATAGCAAAATTAAAATTCATAAATCATAACATTGAATAAAATGGTCGAATGAAATTCCAGTCATGCATACTCCCAATATTCTTAAGTATTACCTGGCTTGATGACTTCCCCAGGGTTTGATTTGATCAATAGTTGCCTACCATCAAGATGTTTGACGGCAAACTGGAAACCACAGAGTGCCTCGGTTAAGCTGAGATTGTGATCAATAAAGAGGTCATCCTGCTCCCTTCTGAACTTTGGGTGATCCTTTACTTGCAATACAAAAACAATGTCTCCTGTGATTGTGTCAGGCTGCAACAAGTACATATGCATTTAATTAATAAGGCCAAAATTGTCAACTTCCAAGCAATCCTTACAAAGTATCAAGAAAATGGCATACAAACTATAAACCACTTACAGCTTCATCTGCTTGTCCTTCAAAAACAATCTTCTGACCCTGTTGCATGCCCTTCTCAACATGCACTTCCAGCACCTTCTTTTCCTGGGAAATCTTGTTTCCTTTGCACTGAGGACATTTATCTCTCTCGTTAATGACCTCACCTGCATCAATGAAAGGTGAGCTGGAGGAAACATCATAAAGCAACCAAACAAAATATGGAAAATAAAGTTTCCATTACCAGATCCTCTGCAGTCAGGACAGACATGTTGCATTTGTTGAATCATGCCTAGTCCAATCTGCCTTCTTGTAATTTTCATACCAGTGCCTTTGCATCCAAAACACCTACCAGCTGTTCCACTTTTTGAACCTTTCCTGATTCATCAAAAATTGCATGTCAAACCATTGTTATAACTAATTAGTTGTTAAATTCTGACAATAAATATATTCAAATAATAAATTCTACAAACAAAACCATCAAATCTGAATAAGACTGACATGAACTAACATTCCTAAGCATAAGTCACTGGTATTATGCTAACTGTCTTTCACAAACTTTTCATTTTCCCCAAGTGTTAATCATATGATGACTCAATATTAATATCATAGCTTATCATATACAGCTATTTGTGGCTCACACAATTCTGAGTAGGGTTAGACAAACAATTGAAGGTGTCATCTGAGCAGAACAATAGGAATCAATGCATAAAAAATCCTGTAGTTTAGGTCTCTGCTTATTTGAATATTAATTCAATGCACCATATAGTCATCAATACCAAATAGTGGCTCAGACAGGCCAACCTAAACACACTAATGGTATAGCAGGTAACGAGACGGCAGCTATTCTAAAATTTTGAGATACAAATTACATAATACAAAACTCTATTTTTCTATTGAAATAAAAAAATCCAAATATACCCCATTTATTGAATGTTCAACTTCAACCTCAAAACATATTGGGGTAAAGTGATGCCCATGATTTTATGGGGCCACAGTCCAATTCACAATGCAACACAACCGCTCTGCAACAGGCCACAGAAATGGGCCAAATGGCCAGACACCATAACACGATGCCACTATAGCAGCAAAATCACACCCTACTGACAACTATGCCATGCACATATACTTATTTCCACATGTATATCTCCACATTTCAGTGAAACCACATCCTTAGGGTCACTCCATCAGTCCATCCTCCATTTCGGATTCCATGTATATAGCATAAGAAATTAAAAATATTATGAATTCAATAAAAATAGCATCAAAATAAACAATATATTTTTAGAAAATGTAAGGCAACAGATCATATTCACAAGACTTCCAAATACAAACATGTATATCCTACAACTAAATATAAAACAACACAAGGCACAATACATATTTTGGAAAAGTTAAAGTAATTGGATTAAAGGCTAAACCTCTCTAAAAAATTAGACATACAAAAAATATAAATATCAATAGATGTCCATACCCTTTACATTTTGGGCATAATACGTTTCTAGAAAGAGATAGTTTCTTTGTTGTGCCATTATAAACGTCCTCCAAGGAAACCTTTAAAGAATGCACCACATCTTCACCATGCTTCTGTCTTCTACCTCGGGAACTACCACCACCTAAGAGACGATAGTAATAGTGAGTTGATCAATATTGCAAGATTCACAAATGAAAATGAAGTAACATAAATGTAAAAGTGAACATCTCACCACCAAAGCTTGCTCCTCCAAAAAATGATTCAAATATATCAAATGGATTATGAAACGAGCCTCCTCCTCCCCCCATCCCTTCTTTAAGGGCATCTTCACCATACTGGTCATACATTTCTTTCTTCTCAGGATCACTTAAAACTTCATATGCTTGACCTAACTCCTTAAACTGATATATAAATCAGATATTTAGTTAAAACAGAAAATGCAAGAGCATAGAGAAAACTTAGCAGTTTCTCAATCATAAAAAGTTAGCGAGTGAACAACATCTTTTATATAAATAAGAAGACTTAAAACACAAAAATATAGCATGCCCAAGTCATCTTCAGGCAACATCAATATCAAATCTCTTTACACATACTCATTTTACTAATATAAAAAATGTCTATAATCAAATTATATGGTCAAGCTGTGAATGCTGATCATAATAGAATAGCAGGGCATTTACATATGATAATCAAAATGCAGTGCAGTTAAGTAAAGACTGTGAGTCTTACCTTTTCAGGATCTCCTCCCTTATCTGGATGGTTCTTCATAGCCGCCTTTCTGTAGGCCTTCTTGATTTCATCTTCACTGGCATTTTTGGAAACCCCGAGAATATCATAATATTTGGAGTTGTCACTCCTCCTTGGTCCACCACGCCCAAACATGACTGCGGCACCTAATAATTGCACTACCCAAGAAAAGGAAGGAATTTTAAAGTTTAAGAGAGAAAATAGTTAGCACCTCAGTGCGTGACAGGGGGGAATTTCTACATAGGCATCGCCATGCATGGTTAAATCATGCAAGACACACTACAATGTTCACAATTTTACATCAACTATTTTCACACAACAAAACCTTTCCATGTTAGAATCATATTCATTAAATTCAAAACCAAAATCGCAGCCTCTGGCCACCACAAGTGGAATCTAAATTTCCTTCTTAAATTAGCATCATTTTCACTGTTATATATATATATATATATATATATATATATATATATGCGCTAATACAATCCAAAATACCACAAACACACGATCAAGTAATAGCACTTATTCCTTCGCCGTAAACAAAGGACACAACTTTCCTTTTCAAAATTAATATTTTTTAATCTAAATTTTCCATACCCAATCACAAAAACCCAAAACCAGCTCACAGGAACTTCAAAACAAAAAGATCATAAAAAACCAAAATTTCAAGCAAAAATAGAAAAAAAAAATTGATCGAAAACCCAAGGCAATAACTGCAGAGAAAATCTAGTCCACAAATTTCTAAAAAAACATCACTTTAAAAAATCGAAGATCGATTTCGGGATCTAAGAAACTAAGCGATCGAGAACCCTAACGAAATTAAAAAAAAAATGAGGGAAAAGATCTGAACCCTAGAAATCAACGAGGAAAAAACTGAAGAGAAAGAAAGAGCGTACCGGTGGCTCTTCTTTTTCTTCAAGGGAGGAAGAAACCCAAACCCTCGAAGAGAGAGAGAGAAGAGAGAGAGCGAGCGAGAGAGAGAGAGGAATTTAGCTCAGTTTAATTTAATTTATTTATCCTGTATTGTGTTGTGTTGGGTTCAGGAAAGAGAAAGGAAATAGGAAAAGGTTTTTGTAAGTAGCGGAATTGCTATTTGCACTCCGTGATGGGATTGGAAGAAGCAAATCAATAAGCAAACAGCGAGATGTTAGTAACTGTGATTACGTACATTGTTTTTGTTTGCTTAGTAGCGAAGCTCTTCGTTTCGATGACGACGGCTCGCGACTGTTTGGATTGGACGGTATAGGAACTCACTCGTTTGGTCATGCTTGGCGGCGCCTCTTCATTATTTTTCTTTTTACTACTAACATAAAAGAGTTTTATTTATATTTCTGAATATGTAAGTTATATTTTAGATTTCTCTCAAAAAGAAAGTTATATTTTATTAGATTTATGATAAGTATTTTATATTATAATATAAAATTATTTATAATCATAATCTATTATACTTCTTCGAGAAAAAAAATCTATTATCTACTTCTATTATCTATTATAAGAAGGTTTTGTGAATTTTTATCCCATTAATGTAATAAAGATAATATTTATTTAAATGATATAATCCAATAATTATTTATATTCATGATACAAATTATTATTTATAGATGAAAAATTAGTTTTTCTTAAGTATCGATGTGTATTTATTTTTTCATAAACGACCTTATTACATCAATTCTCATGTGAAATTGATGTCGTAAGGCACTTTTTTGTGTTTTAATTTTTATGTTACTTATTTGAGTTTTGTTTTTTTTTTTGAGTTTTTTAAAAATTGTTTTCTAATTTTTTGTTACCCTTTCTTTTTCAAAAAAAATTATGTGTTTGT
>PYAF01003212.1:1108876-1132391 GCA_007407185.1 Glycine tomentella
ATATTTTATTTTTTACATGCTTGTTTTGTTATCATATCATAAATTGTATAAAATTTATATTTTTTATAATTATTTTTTCTCTCCCCCTAAATGTCTGATAATAACATTGTGAATGTTCATCAACTAATTTTTCCTATGTGATTATATCACTTATGATATTTACGCATATCAAATGTTTAAAATTACTAAGAAGAGAATAACATTGAATAAAATTTTAAAAGTCACATTTTAAATTAGACAAAAATTGAAATTAACAATAAAATTAATTTTATTTGATTTTCACATTTTTATTTAATAAACACATTTAGCTTATCAAAAATAAGTGAAAAAATATAAATGATAATAAAAAGAAAAAGAGCATGTAATAAACAATCAAAAGAAAATTAAAAATATAGAAACAAATTGAATTGAAGTAACATATTTAAATTTTAATTAATACAACAAAATTTTACAAATACAAACAATATGTCATACATTCAACGTTGTTGACTTGAGCCTACACGGTGAGGGCAATTTTTCTTTGTATGACATGGGATGCGACACACAAAATATCACTTTGGTTCGGATATCCATTTCAGTGTGGATACGAGTGGAGACATGATGACTCTTAGTACTTCTTTTCTTGGTCGGGGGAGATCATTGGCTTGTGACAAGGTGACCAATAGGCTTTGTTGTGCAATTCTCCAACAATCCTCTGTATATGTTGGAGATACTTTCCAACGTGTACACGAGATGTATGTAGTTTTTATACTCATGATGAGCATGCTTACAAGCAGCAACAACATGAGAACAAAGTATATGCAAATTCTGGAATTTTCCACAGTCAAACCACCTTTCATCCAGCCTGACAGTGAAATCTCTAGCGGGTCGAACCTTTCTCGAGTTTATTGTCTCTTGGACCAAGAATTGTGTGTCACATCGATCGAACTCAAGAACATTATGAGTGTTTGTCTTTCTAAGTGCGCCTTTGATGACCTTGTTTAGTACTTCATATAAACTTGGTCAGATGCAAGCACTGTTGCAGCTTCTCTCCCTTTTTTTGTTGAATAATGCATAACACCTTACATATATGGATTTTACTAACGCACCTATTGGCAGATTACTTGAGTATGAAAATAATTGACTCAACAAGATTGGTAGTCATGTGCCCCCATCATCAGCCACCATCCTATGCGAGAGTCCATTTTTCTTGTGGAATCTCGTTGAGCCAATTAATTGCTCGACCAACATCTGCTTCCTCCCTCAGCATGTTGTAGTACGTAGGCTCCATCTTTACATATGTTTAGTAGTTATAAACATACAATTTCATTATTGTGAATAATACAAAATTAAGTAACATTTAATATGAAGAGAAAGAGGTTTGACATTCACCCATATTGATAATTAATTTTTAAATGGGGTTGTTCTTGTACCTCTTTATGTAATTTTGTGCAATGTGTCAAATACAAAACACATGCACAAAAATTTGTGTCGTCCACCCACTATCACATCTTGAGTAGGCATTTTTCATTGACTTGCGTGTGTCTGAAACAAACACAAATCATGTTGTGGGATGACATGCCTTTTTATATTTCCAAGGAAGAACAATCATGCTCTTGTTGATTCACCATTGACAACAGCAAAGGCTATCAGAAAGAATTTTATTGTTCTCATCTTGTGCAACTACCACAAGGAAGGCTCCCTAATACTTATCGTACAATCATGTTCCATCGACCTGAACTATGAGCTTGCAATATTGAAACTCATCGATACACAGTTTGAAACTCCAAAAAGACAATGGAACATGACAGAACCCTCTACTGGTTGACCTCCTTATGGTTGCATTGGCAGTATTTCCTTCTCCACCACCATACCAGAAAGAAATTGTTGCATAGCTTTGAACAATCTCAGTAGATCATATGTCTTGAACAACCTTTTGTTTTGCCAACCATGCTTTGTGGTACGTGGTGGTGTATCTTTCAGTGTTTTTGATGTGTGCTATCAAGTTTGGCACTCAAGTTGATGGATAGTTTTTGATCAAGTTATGGATGCTTTTACTGATCAACAGATACGATAGTTTTGCATGATCTTGTGAGATTGAAGGAGTTGAACATGTGTGGGGTTCACGGAGATTTCTTATTTCCCACTGCTTGGAGACAAGGTTGTATGATGCCTTGTACCTCTAAGCACAACTATCATCATTACAAAATGACAATTAGCTTCTTTAGGTTTGATAGTTGTGTCTTATAGTTATCTCCTTTGTTCACATGATATTGCTGCAAAGCATTTTGTACATCTTTTTTGTTAGGAAATGCATCCCTTCAAAGAGAGTTCCCCTTGGACCAATTTGTCTATGAACTTTGTGCTTGGTTTGCCTCGAACTAAAAGACGAAAAGATTTCATTTTGTGGTTGTGAATAGGTTTTCAAAGATGGCTTACTTCATACCTTGCCATAAGGTAGATGACATCACCCATGTGGCAGATTTGTTCTTCAAAGACATAGTGAGGCTCCATGGGATGCCCCAAAGTATTGTTTCCGATAGGGACTCTAAGTTCCTTAGCCATTTTTGGAGAACCCTTTGGAATAAATTGGGTACTAAGCTCATTTTCTCCACACTTGCCACCCACAAACAGATTGACAAACCAAAGTTGTGAACTGGACCCTTTCAGCCTTGTTGAGGTCAATCATCAAGAAAAATGTTAAGACATGGGAGAAATGTTTTTCTCTTGTTGAATTTGCTTATAATAGGGTTGTCCATTCTACAACTAGTTGTTCTCCCTTTGAGATTGTGTATAGGTTCAATCCCCTCAGCCCTCTTGATTTGTTGCCTTAACGTAACATTTTTTCTTTGAATCATAAGGATGGTAAGCCCAAAGCCGAGTATGTGAGGAATCTCAATGAAAAAGTGAAAGCACAAATTGAGAAAAAAAAATGAAGCAATATGCTAAACAAGCAAACAAAGGGAGAAGAAGAGTTGTTTATGAACCCAAAGATTGGGTTTGACTCCATATGAGAAAAGAAAGGTTTCCTACCCGAAGGAAATCAAAACTTTTGCCTATAGAAGATGGACACTTCCAAATCTTGCAGAAAATCAATGACAATGCATACAAACTTGACCTCCTTGGTGAGTATGAGGTAAGCGTCACATTTAATGTTGCTGACCTAAGTCCTTTTTATGTGGGTGATGAAGATCCAAATTCGATGATGAATTCTTTTAAAGGAGGTGAGAGTGACGAGGACCAAGAAAGCCCAATAGGTCAAAATCCCAGTAGTGCACTACAAGGATTTGGAGGCCCACGACAAGGGCAAGATCAAACGAAGCACAAGAAGCATTGAATCATGAAGTGAACTACTTGCTTTCTCAAGCATTGAGCCAAGATATCAATCTAGCCTTGAGCCCAAAGACCAACCCGGAAGAAGAGCTCAGACTGCTCCAATTTATTCAAATGAGTGAAGAGTCCATATTGCACAAATGTTTTGAACATAACTTGAGTTTTAGATATCTGTTTTAGGGGTTCCTTGATGCATTCAAAATCTATGAAGATTTCCTACAAGTCGTATTTCTAGTCTCAAGTCATAATTCTGCATCTATGATGATGAAAATTGGACAGAAAGTTCAGCACGTAGTTATGGACGAAAATTACTTTTTGTTTAGACTTTTTTTAGTGTAACTTTGAATTAGGAATATGTGGCTGAAGTCCCATGTTGGAGAGAAATAAGAAAGGCATCACTTTTTGGCTGTAAATAGTCATTCATTTGTCTTACATAGACACATTTGAATTGAATAAAAACTTTGCACTCTAAAGAGTTATGTGAGAGGAAGTTCCTCTTCGGTTCTTGATTGGACCAAATCTTGGTTCTTATCAAAGGTTTTCTATAACCTTCATGCGAATCCCTACGAGACTTATGACTCTCCATAGGTATGACGTTTTCTTCCATTTCTTGTCTTTTCCGCTTTTATTTTTTTTAACATTTTGTTCTTGTTAAACTCATTATTTTTGCACAGTACTCTTCTTCATATTATTTTTATTTTTGTTTCATTTCATCAAACACTTGGCGTGCATCTTGCTTATGACGTTAATTTCTTGTTAAGTTAGATGCTTTGCTTGTTTTAACTTCCTCTTTGTATAATACATTCTCTTGCCCAACATTACACATAAAGGCTTGCACCTTTTCTTTTCAAGAGCATCTTTCCTTTGTTATAATAAGAAGTCTTTTTAAGGACGATCCGTACAAAAAAAAAATGAACCCTCGTATTGGTTCATATTAGGAACATAGTTCACTTGATGTATCCAACCCTGTTAGCAGATTTTGATCGAGCTCGCCGATACAGCTGGGATTCAGCATGTTTAGCATATTTGTATTAAGAAATGAGTAGGGTTATTTATCTCACATCCAAAAAATGAGAGGATGTACACCGTTGTTACAGTCTTGGGCATGATATTGCATGTCGTTTATTGAACCAAGGGTTGAACGCCAACAGTTTTATCCACTTGCAAATAGGTAAACAAAAATTCTAACTCAAATAAAGCTCATTTTTCAATAATGTATTTGACACTAACATATCACATTTGACTAGATGGAGTAGCAGAGGCCTGCGATTTTCTGGAATTTCACGCGGTGATGTCATTGACTACAGGTTAATATTCGACAACATACGTAACAAGGAGGTTGGACCCTTTTGCTTATTTATTTACTTATTCAAACGTCAATTCATTGTTTTTAAAATAACTAGAGCAAAATTAATTTTTCAATTCCATCAAATTCTTAACATAGGTTTTGAATCATTTATGCCAGAAAATGCACACAAGGATTCCAAAATATGGGGTGCTTGTGTACCTATAATCTATTTTTCGGTGGTAGTATGACATCAAACTGGCATGGTCGTGCACCTATTTGGACTTTGTCAAGATATACTAGATTCACCACATAATCTTGACAAAGTCCATTATACTGACATGAGATAACATAGTGACACAAATTGGGCAGAGGAACATCAACAATGGATTGCAATTTGGAAGGAAAGACTCAAATATGTGTTAATCGGCCAACCAATTCTAGGAAAGATTGAACATATGAGTCACTACATGAATTAGTAATGAGAAAATTCTAAAATTTGCCTTACACAATTTAAAATTTATCCTAACGTTGGAGCGATATCTCATTCAACTCTAAACATAGAAACTGAACAACATCATCTACGAAAAAGTCTACCAGTGGCTACCAGCATGCATGATAAAAGACACCACCACAGGCTCAATCATATGAATTCATGCCACAACCTCATCATCATCAACAAAATTATGGGTACATTTCACAGTTCTTCAGTACAAACAGAGAAAACTTTATGAGCTATCTCATGGGTGCAGATCTTCGCACACCGGAATCTGCTTATGCATACATGCAAAGTATGCATATACCTTCGTTTGCATTTTTTCACCAAAGTATTGTCGACAGTTCTTCCACTAATGACTTCGTGCAGGAAGAACCGGGTGTTGTTTCTGATGAACAAGTTGAACCACAACGACATGGTCGAGTACGTTGATAGTCAGCAAGAAACATGTAACCACACAGATGTGGACATAGACGACAATACTTTCTTACCTTGTTAATTACCCTTGTTAATTATGTCCTATTATGTTCGTTGTCAGTTTGTCCTTGTTGCTTGAATGAACAATAAACAATGCATTAATTCTAAGCACTATATTTTTGTCATACGAATTGCCTGAACATTTATTTCTTCAAGACAATTTGACCCCACGGTTCTTGTATCGAGAAGATGTGACAACACAATGCTTTCTAAAAGATGATTTCACTATACACTATTTTTTTGGAATAACACAAATCAAATGTAATAAATTAATACTCAATCGAAATCATTTATATTGTATGTGCCATCTCAGTCGTTGATATGTCATGTGAAAACAGTAGATTACCTAATATATATAGCAGTTGCGGGGTTAGATGCAACTGAACATATTTGCTTAAAAATGAAGAGTGTATCCGCTCTTTGTATTGTAATGGTGACATGATTCCAACATATGAAGGGATAATGTTTCAATGCCCCACTTATCCAAAAGTTATCACAATAAATGAGGACATGTCGCTCGTTGCCTTAAGGAAAACAATTTTTGACACCAACGAAGGCTACAAAATTTTAATAAATGTTTTTTTACCGTCAACTAAACTACGTAAGTGATGGTTGTGTTGCATACGACTGTATGGAGCTCAAACACGACGATGATGTCAGAAAAATATTTTTCATCTATTCAAAATATAGTTCCAAAGGTCTGATTGAGTTGAATTCAACTTTTGGGCGTTCTCCAGCGGAAATCCTTACCTAGCTACGCAAACCAAGAACAACTGATGAGATAATTGCTCTGATGCGTCATGAATCTGTGTAGTCATTACGCAAAGTACTTGTTGTCACTTTTTTTTTAATAAACTTGCAATTCATAATTGGAATTATGTTGTTGCTTTCTTTTTAAACATTATCTACTTTAATTGTGTTAGTCCGAGAGGATTATGATGCTTATCTAAGTTTCATCATTGGAATTTTGTTGTTGCAATTCATTATTCATCTTTTTCAAACTAGATAAATTTGGTTTTGTGTGAGGATTATTTAGTTTTAAAAAATATTATTTAAGTAATAATAGTTTTACATGAATTAATGCATACTATTAAAATTGAAAATTGAAATCTACAGATGTTCTCTGTGCCAGAAAAGGAGTGGTCGAGATCACACCGATGACAATCAATGGTCCATAACACATTCACATAAACCATGACACTATTCATTGGTCAAGAATTTTACAGAGTTTTGTCCTTTACGCCAGAAAAGAAGTGATCAAGATAGCACTGACAAAAATCAACGACCCATAAAGCATTCAAGTAAATGAGGTTACTATTCACCCGTTAGGAATCTTGCAAAGCTTTGTCCTTTGTGCCAAAAAATGAGTGGTCGAGATTGCACCGACGACAATTGACAGCCCATAACGCATTCACGTAAATGAGATTACTATTCACCAGTTAGGAATCCTGCAGAGCTTTGTCTTCTTTGCTAAAAAAGTAGTCGAGATTACACCGATGACAATCAACGGTCCATAATGCATTCACATAAACGAGGTTATTGCTCACCCATCAAGAATCCTGAAGAGCTTTGTCCTCTGTGCCAGCAAAGGAGTGATCGAGATTGTAACGACGACAATCAATGGCCCATAACACATTCACGTAAACAAGGTTACTGTCCACTCATCAGGAATCCTGTGCTTTGTGCCAAAAAAAGGATAAAACCCTACGTAGCTTTTCCCCATACCATTTTTACCTCACATTGCATGGTTTGAGACAATGTGACTGAACAATGCTTTCTACGAGACGATTAGACCAAACACTGATTTTTTTAATAGCGCAAACCAAAATTAATTAAATAAGACTCAATCTAAACTGTTTGTATTATCAGTGTGATATTAGTTGTTCATAGCAGTCATGTGAAAACAATAGATCACCTATTATATATACAACAAGGGGGTTAGCTGCAACTCAACACCTTTGTCTGCTACTCATCCTAGCTCATCATCCTCAAACCATTTATTTTTCTCACAAAGTCTAATTCAAAATGGACAAAAATCCATGGGAGCTTCTTGATATTGATGACTTAGACCTCTCATCCTTTGTTCGGCCAACTAATCAGTCATCCTCTAATTCAACAAGACTTATTCTTGGTCCGGCTCAGGACGCACAAGTTTCCATGATGAATCAAAAATCTAAAGAGTCACTCCCAACTCAAGATTTCATAATGTGCGCCTACCAAGTAACCCAATGTCAATTTAACATAAATCCATGGTTATGTACTTTAGATTTTATTCGTTCACAAGGTCAGCTACGGTTAAACATTTATTGTATTTAATAACCTAAACATTCAATTTATTGTTGAATTCGTATAATTGTAGGACTGTAAATGCTGATGACACATCTCATGAGACACTATTAGGGTCTGTTGACTATACTTTTGATTTTATACCATCAATGATTGTCATTGTCAAAAGTTGTACCCCAACGGTTTTGGTGACATGAAAGTTACAGTCAAGGTAGTCAACTTTAATTCTCTCTCTAACGATTACATTGTGTTTTTTTGGATATGCATTCATGAGATTTTTAATTTTAGGATCCTTAGAGGACTATTGATGCCACCATGAATCAGATAATCATAGAAGGTCAAGATTGTGGCCCATATATGACGATCATTCACATTAGTTCTGTCTTAGTTTTGTGAGACGTAAGTTTGTTACCTTTATTGTTAATTTCTTACTTTCTGTGTTATATAAAGTTTATTTTTATTGAACTAAATGGTATACTCTACAAGCGGTTGTGTTTTGTCCCTTTCCTCCTCACTCCAAATATTATTTGAATATTACATTGCACAATGTTGTGAAGGTATTTTTTTTTTCATTTTAGGTTACCAATAATTTTGGTATTCACAAAATTGCATTGTATACTCATATGTTGTTCATGTTTGACGCAGGTGTTTCCAAAGGATAATTGACCTCTTTTCAAGCACTCTATGTTTTGTGCGTATAACATGTCATCAACTAGATGTCATCAATGGCTTATTGTTTATGTTTCTTTTTATGTGTAATGTTGTTTTATTTCGTGGGTGTAATGTTGTTTCATTTTATGGATTATCATTTATATACTAAGGATTTGGAAAAATAAATACTAAAAGGGATGACACATCAGTAAAATTGTTTGCTTTTTCATTTAAGGATTAATTATTTTTAAAACACTATTGTAGATTAATTCATATTAAAATACTCATAGTTTTACACCAATGCAAACTATATAAATTGAACATCTTTCATTTATTTAATTTTTTTGGTAAAATAATTACATCACTTAAATACTGCATATAAATATTTAACTATATGAATTTTTCTTAAATGTTAATCTACATAAATTCTATTTTTAATAATATAATATATATGAATTAGTAAACTAAAACCATTTAAACAAATAAAACAAAAAAACAAACAGTTCATTTTTAAATAAAAAACAAACAAAATAATTTTTTTTAAATAAACAAAAACAAAGAACTCAACTAAATAATTTTTTTAAAAAAAAGTTCATTTTACATAAAATACAAACAAAAAAAATTGAAATAAATAAAAACAAAAAAAACTCAAATAACAAATTGTGAAACTATGAACACAATGAACAAAGAGAGACTAAAAATAGTTTTTAAAAAATTTGAGGGATTAATAATAACAAACTTTTTTAAGGACTAATAAAAATTATTATCCAAGTTTAAATGACTAAAAACATATTTAAGCTTTTTTTATCCTTTTAATTGAATTTTGTTAGGTTTGGACCTTGTTGGGCCCATGCATAAACTTTGTTAGTTTTCACAATTGTTTTTAATATTGATACAGATTTTGTGTACAGGCCATATCTTTCTCCACAAAGCTACCATTTGCGTGATTCTTGCCTTGTTTGAAAGCTAAGAGGAAGCTATACAATTTTGTATCTTACAAGCTAAGCCTAATTTGGACCTTTCAGGGGTCACAATCTAGCTTCAATGTGGCTGCCCTGCACTTTTTTAACTTTTGCATGTTTGGGCATAATTTGTAATTAGTTGCCAAATTAAACTTTTAATAGTTTTTTTTAGGGAGTTTGTGAGTGGGCTTTATCAAAAGATATCAAATATTTAGCATTGATTATTGAGATTTAGAGTTAATATGATTAGGATATATTTTTTTTTATCTTATCTTTGGATTTACTTCCTTTATAATGATGATCTTATCTTGTTAAGATTTGTTTGTTCTATTAGAATTAGAATTAGAATTTCATATTATCTTATTGTATATTTAGCATTGAATATTGAGATTTAGAGTTAACATGGTTACTTTTTATTTTACTTCTCTATAAATAGGAATGAAGAATATGAACAAGTGAGAATTTTAATTAAGGGCCTTAACCTTGGGGTGCCAACTCAATTTCTGAGATTTATGTGATTCATCTTTAGTTGGGTTGGGTGGTGATAATACATGTCTTCAGACTTTTGTGTGGAACCTGCAAGACTTTTGTACAGTTTTCTTTTATGAAGTAAAATATAAAGGATCATCTAAAGGTGAAAACAAAATGAAAAATGAAAGAATAAACATAAAGGAATGAACACATTATTACTTACATAGATTAAAGTATGAAACAATAAGTGAAATCAACTACCACTGAGTGGCTGCTACTTGTGCCCCAGCTAAGGCCAAACTTGTACTTCATGATTTGTGCTCTTCAGTTGCTTTTCAATTAGGAATAAGTACAGACGTGCAACCTAGCTTCAAGGGAAATGGATCTCATGGATCTAGAAGTGGAAATTTCATTGGCAACAAACTATTAAGCTTCATAGATCTTTTGGTAAGAAGAAAAATCAGCATTAATTCATTCCAAGAAAAACCACAAAGAAGGACATAGAGCCATAATAATAATACCTTCCTTTCCAGGTTATAAACATGCACCTTGGTATTCCCTATCTCAAATGGAATGATTTTTTTATTTTTAAATTAAGCAAAAGAAAAACACTTACTCAATATACATACAAACAATTCTTGATCTTGTAATTATAGGAATAGCACAACAATAAATAGAGTATCAAACCTATGTCTTTATCTTGATGAAAGAAAGCTATTGGTATGGTATAATTTGCTTGATACAAACCAAGAAACTAGATATAATTGAACCAGAGCAACCTTGCTTATCATTTAATATGTTAGCCATATGTAACATAGATGGATAAAAAGAGATTTTCGAGGCTGCAACAACACCTATAATAGGACCTCATTTTCAATTAATCACATTGCTTAGCATTATAGAGTAAAAAATCACTGTAGATGGAAGCCATCTTAACTGCCTCTTCTACCAATACCCCTCAGAGAAACAAATTACCAAGCTCAAATCAATTTTTACAGAAGAATTTTAATTCCCACACAGTCCACAGATATGAATTATTGGCCAACTGTTAGCCCAACAATTGCAAGGACAGGGAAAAATGTATCATATATATATATATATATATATATAAATAGAAAACCACTATAAATAGAAAATAAAAAAGGATTTTCAAAAAAGAAACAAGAACATAAATCATTGTATGATCAATAAACGAAAAATAGCTTTACAAACTCAACTGGAGGGATCTTATCTCGGTTGCTAAGCCAATTCCAGCTTCCAGCTTCTTGTACACTTCATTTGATCTTTCCTTGTTTCTCACATAAGACATGCCATGCAGAACGGAATAAAAAGCCAAAAAAAATGTCATTCTAAGACAATAACCATGAGCAACTACTCTCATATTGGTTACAATGGTGTCCGTGGATGGGGAAAATTTACTACCTTTAACATAGCGCTTGAAACTGTCATGCCCTATTCATCCAAATTGAACGATCTGTCAAAAAAATATATTCAATGAACGAACAAAAACTTGAAGCAAGGAAAAAAAAAAGAGTAAAATATATTTTAAATCTCTTATAAATGAATTTTATTTTAGATTGTTAATAAATAAAAAATGTATTAGATCTTTGGTTTATTTAAAAATTTGTTTTAAGTCTCTATTCTGGATTAGATGTGTTCATTAAAAAAAGTTTAAACGTGATTTCCGACAACTATTAAACTAAGAATATCATGCGTACTAGGTGAATATCAATATTTCCTCTACCCCAATTGTTATGTAAGGAATAATGTCAATGGAAAAATTGTAATTCTATCCATCTGCACATTCTTTCCCTGATTTTACTGTATTATTAATTTCATAAACTCCTTTTCTTAAGGATCAATAACAACTTGTTTTGTTAATGCTAGCCAATTGAACCGCATAGTGTTACTATATATACACATTTTTGCTTTAAATATAAGCCAAACCTGAGTTTAACACGATTTAAAATAGGCTTATAAAAAAAATATTTAAAATATGACTTTCCACAAACAGTTGAGAGACACTGCATAGGCACATCATCATGTAGGTTAATTGATGTGCATGTGGTAAGTTCTAGCTTCTAAAGTAAGTTGTCAGTAAACACATGGTCCACATCACTCTCTGAGTGTCTTTCCTATAAATACTGGTTTGTGCTTTAGAGATAAAATCAATTTTGTCTCATTCTTTGAATTTAAAATTTCTTCAAAACAGAAGGTAGCCAGGTAGAGGTGAGCTTTCTGGTTAGTCTTATTCTTCAAAACAGCTAGGCCGACATAAATTAAATTGAAAAATAAAAATCAAAACAAATTAACCGACTCTAAATGGAAAAATATATATTTAAAAAGAAAATGGTAGCATAGATTTTTAACTTGAAAGTTTTAGTGTTAGCGACGCTGACTCTACTAGCATCCACCTTCAAAAATCGACGCTACCTTGATAAGCTATGAGGGATTTTAGCGGCCACGTCACATTCAACGCATAACTGACGCTAAGACACTAGTTAGAATCGGCTTTTGTATCTTAGAGTCGGCTAAACGGTTGTTTCTTGTAGGTTACATTATTCCAACATCTATATAACATATCTATGTGTGTTATGTGTGTTGACTTCATTATTATACTAGCAGAAACACATAGAATATCGCGATTGTATGGGAAAAAAATTAATTAATTGTAATTTAAAAAAAATTATAAAAATGTTGCAAACTGGAAACTAATTACATATTTATGGACATGTTTCAGCCTTATTCACGTCAGCTATGGACGTAATCGGTCCCCCCTTCCTGGACGTGTTTGTGCACCAGTCCCGTCCTCCTTGGACGTGACCCAGCTTCCCTATATAAGGCCCAACTTCAGCATTGATTCATTACCAAAACTGTGGAAAGGGACTTATGAAGAAACAACTTTCAGTTGTTAGGAGGAATCCCTAAATAAAAAATAAATAAATATGAACTTGTATTAACTTATTTTTCTTTGAGTTGTTATTAGTTTAATATATTTTTTTTATTATTTGAGTAATTTGAAAAGACAAATAAATTTGTTTATATATTGAGTAGAAAATTACAAATTTTTATTCTTAAAAAAAATTTAAAATTTTTAGTTATTTTATTTTAAAAAAATATACAATTTTAAAAATCATTTAACGTTGTTTAAAAAATAAAAAATGAATAATTAAATTAAAAAGAAAAAAATGAAAGTCTTGGAGCATCACACAATTTCAAAGTCGTGTAGCTCCACACGACTACTAATAAAAAAGAAAAAGAAAAAAAAGGAAAAAAATGGAAAAATTGAAAAAAAAGAAAAAATAGCAAATTTTTTTTGTAATTTTACAGATAAACTTATCGAATATTGGGGTGCATTTAGCAATTATTTATTGTACATACTTAAAAGTCGTAAGCAATGCCATGACTTTAAAGTCGTGAGGAGGGGGTACGGATAGCAAAAAAACAAAATGACTTTAAAATAGTGAGGGTGTGGATAGCAAAAAAAACAAAATTATACAACTTTAAATCGTAAATATATATACGACTTTTAAACGTTAGAGAAAAAATAGAAAATATATAAATTAATAATTAAAATTATATATTTATTAAATTATTTAACTATCCAATTTATTAATTTTCAAACAACCTAAGATTTAAATTTTATTTTTCAAATTAATTTTTTTAATTTAATTATTGAATTTTTTTTCTTTTTTAAACAACTTTATTTAATCTTTTTCGGCAACATATTTAATTAATGTTATGAAATTATTAAATGTATGTTATTTGGTTTTAATATATCAGTTATTCATCTAATATAATTTTAGATTAATTAACATAATGATATTTACCAAAATAAATCAATAAATACAAATAAATAAATATATCTCTTATTTCATATAAGAAAAAAAGTATACTATTACAAAAAAAAATTATTCAAACAATATTTCTATCCAAATTAGAAATTTAAAATTACTAACAACAATTACAAAATTATTTTAAAAACTAACAAAATTAATATAATAAATTACAATAATTTAATTTATATACATAAAGGAACCAAACAAATTTAATATCATCATTTCATATATTATAATAATTAAATTTATATATTTATTAAATTATTTTACTATACAGTTTATTAATTTTCAAACAACCTAAAATTTAAATTTTATTTTTCAAATTAAACTTACATGTGTTATTAAGAAAAATAAATTTATTTGCCTTTTCAAATTACTCAAATTATTAAAAAAATATAAATTATATTAATTAAACAACAACATTTCTTAAATTATATCTTATATTAATTTTACAACTACTACTATAAAATTTAATTATCATAATTAATTAAAATTATTATATTTATTAAATAAATTAGCCAAACAAATTAATCAAACAATATTTCTATTTTTTTCCTTTTTATTCAATTTTTCAATTTTTCTTTTTTTTTCTTTTTCAATGGGAATCTTGTAGAGCTACACGACTTTGAAGTCGTGTGATGCTCCACGACTTCTGTTTTTTTCTTTTTAATTTAATTATTTATTTTTTATTTTTTAAACAACGTTAAATGGTTTTTAAAATTGTATATTTTTTAAAATAATTTAACTAACAATTTTAAATTTTATTTAAGAATAAAAATTTGTAATTTACTACTCAATATATAAACAAATTTATTTGCCTTTTCAAATTACTCAAATAATAAAAAAAAATATTAAACTAATAACAACTCAAAGAATAATAAGTTAATACAAGTTCATATTTTTTTATTTTTTATTCAGGGGTTCGTGCTAACAACCGAAAGTTGCTTCTTCATAAGCCCCTTTCCACAATTTTGGTAATGAATCAATGCTGAAGTTGGGCCTTATATAGGAGAGCTGGGTCATGTCCAGGGAGGGCGGGACTAGTGCATAAACATGTCCAGGGAGGGCGAGACCGATCACGTCCATGGTTGATGTGAATGAGGCTGGAACACGTCCATGATGGACGTGACTAAACACGTCGTGGCCAGGCGCGTTTGTTTGTCATAGATGTGTAATTAGTTTCCAGTTTGCAGCCTTTTTGTAATTTTTTTTAAATTGCAATTAATTAATTTTTTTGACCGATTGTATGTCTATATTTTTATTTTTTTATTTTTTTTATTTTGCTAAAATTGATATATATATATTTACATTATAAAATTTGAATCCATTATTTTTATTTATTTAATAAGATTTCAAGGACGAAAAATATTTTTTTTAAAAAAAATTAGGGATTAAAAACTTTAATAAAAAAAAATTGATAGACCTTGATCAATAAAACAAAAGTTTAAAGACTAAAGATTGAATTTCAAAAAGGTTTAGAAAACTAAAAACTGAATTAATTTTAATGAGAAATACAAATTTTAGGTCCTAAACTATGTGGTAGAATAAAAATATGATAACATTTTTTATTTATTTATGATGTTTGGAACTAAATTAAAAAAAAAATTGAACTTTATTATAGCATAATTTTTATAAACCATTTTTCATTAAGATTTTTAGTTTCTAAAATTTTGTTTAACTTATCAAGGTCTTCCAATTTTTTTTCATTAAGATTTTTAGTCCTTAAACTTAAAAAAAAATCATTTTTAGTCCTTGAAATCTCATTAATTAAATAAATAAAAATAATGAATTTAAACTTTTGTTCAAATCTTTACATGTTAAGTGTAATTTTATACAACTATAAAAATTACAATGCAAAGAAGAAATTAAAGGGTATCAGCATTTCACATCTAACATAAAACAATGAAAACACGAGCAACAAAGAAGTAAAAAATGTCACGCTGAAGATTTCAAACAAACAACCAAGTGAAATGCTTCCATGATGTTGCTTTCACTCTTTCAATGTGTTAGTAAATAGTAATGTGTTAGTAGAGAGTGAGACTCCTTATAACCTTGATATATATATGCATCAAACTAAATTATCTGGATTGAATTTCACTGTCAAATTGTTTATTAACGATAAAAACAACATCTATAAACTTAAAACTAAAGTATACAAAAACAAAAACTTCATGAATTAGTAAAACCAAGCTATACTCAAGGAATGCATGAAAATAGTAATAAAAAAAAGGAATGGATGAAAGTAGCGTAAAACTTGTAAGATACAACATGAAGTTGTCAACTAAACTCAATGTTTCAAAATAATTAAGATAAGTTCAATTTATAGGACTCAAATATGTTGACTTCATTGTTAAGAGTTCAATCAAGGTAGCATATTAAATTAAATTAGTATAAAGGTTACAGGAAGAAAATTAAAAGAAAACTAAATATATAAAAACATATGCATGAAAAAATTGATTTAAAGGTCAAACACTTTAATTTATCATTGCAGCTCATCAATTATATATTCTTCTAAAGCTCTCGTGGATTTTTCCTCTCTTCTTTTGTTACATGTGGTCTATATATCCAATCTGCAAGGCACCTTAATATATCTCATCATTGGATATTTGACATAGCCTTGCGTTATATAGAGACTTCCTTTCAAGTCTTCATATTTATGATCAATAAAAGGCTTTCCCAGTTTTATTTTCACTCCTGCAAATAGTGAATGAATGGATTGTAGTTAGCTTTTAAACCTCACAACAAAACCAATAGAATACAAAACAATTTGGTTACCCCAAATACGATGTCCTTAAAGATTGCAAAAAATTTAATATGCAGATGTATATGTATGAGGAATTCTTGCTTCATTCCTGGTTTCCTTTGTTAACCCTTAGTGTTCTATTTGTTTTTCATCTCTTGAGGATAGTTTAACCTTGTAAAGATAAACTTATACCTCTCTTTGAATACTTAGATACGTGGATGGTGTGTCCCTTTGCAAAACAAATCTAAAAGTACACAAACCAAACAAATCAATAAAACAGTCCTCCCTAGTATGCACGTTCCTGCTAATAAATTGAAGAAAAAGAACATATGAAGAAAAATGTGTAAATGATGATAACCTTAAAAAAGGAGAGTCTATGTGTCATTTAATTTCCTTAGTCTTCAAATTTGTAGAGATGTCGTTGTTTCTTGGATAGGGACTGTACTCTCATGCTCTTCGTGCATAAAACCCATCTCCACTACTCTATTTATTTTGAACGAACAATTATATATGCAACAAACACCAGCCTTGTGCAAATCAGAACTAAATACATTCATATAGAAAATTATTTTGTTTGAGGTTTTCAAGAAATGACACAGAAAGGTAAAACAAACAATAAAATAGAAAAAACAATATTGAAAAGAAATACACTCAGCAAGAGAGAAAAAGAGTATCTCTAGTGGCCTAAAGTGTAGGTGAATGTTGATTCATGTATCATGGCCTTTGTCGGTTGCTCTAGTACCTCATCAAATTACCTGGAATTAAACCCAATTGGCAAACCAAAAGAATGTCCTAGAAGCATAAATTAATAAATTTTATAAAAGAAGAGAAGACTGACAACTATTGAGTTCAATATAATCGGGATCGGGGATAATAAATGACTAATTGTACACAAATCCTTCCATTCAAGCAAAAATATAGTCATTTGCACCACTTCAATCTTTTATTAACACAACAATAATATTTTTTTTCTTTAAAAAATAAAACCAACAACACAACATTTAAACCAAGGAACAAATATATCAATAAAACAATCCCCAACGTGCATGTTCCTAAAAACTTAAAAAATATTACTTGAAGAAAAGGTGTAGTAATGCCATATTACTTTTGCAAAGAAGTAAATTGTGATGTTTTTATTCATGACGTGAATATCCAACTTGTAACAAACGTGAGTCACGACCGGATGGTGATAAAAAAAAAAATAGAATGTGTTTTAAAAAAGAAAACTGGAAGAGTCGTTACTAACATTTATTTAAAGAAAATATTAGAAAAATAAAAAAGATAAGGAATGATTTACGATTTTAGAAGAAAAAAAAGATTTAGAAATTATTTATGCACGGGGAAGATATTAGTGTAAGATTTGTCATTGTGACTCATTTAAATAAATATTATTTGATTTAATAAATAAAGGGCATAAAGATAATTGGTTAGAAAGGGAAGTTATTAAAGGATAATTGTTAATAAAATAATTATCTTAAACGTATTAAAAAGATAACTGTTAAAATATGCAGTTATATTAAAAGATAACTCTTGATAGGTGCAGTTATACTAAAAGACTTTGAGAAAATATTCTGCCATTAAAGAATCTTCCCCAAAGAATCTACGAAAACATTCTACCAATAAAGATCTTCCACAATTATGAACAAATGTATGTTTATGTGAAACTCATGAATTCTAAAGATTCTTTTCATATTCTTGATGCGATTGTTATTGAACATGAAATTATAGATTAATGCTTACATGTGGTATCAAAGCATGGTTTAAGAATTTGTGATTTTCCATTACTAAGTTTCTATTGATGCAACAATAAAGTATTATGGTAGATTTTGAATCTTAATTTTCTGTTTGTTGCAAATATTATTGATCAAACAATATTGATAGAATAATATCACAAAATTGTTATTTCTCACTTGGTATGTCTTATGTTCCAATGGATATCATGATAAAGTCCTGATGGTGTTTTCAGTTCAACATATATATATTAAATGCAAATTATCTTTCATATCACTACAAGATAAAGACACATTAATGTTAGTGATGAAAAGTAAACAATAATGATTGATGACTTTATTGCTCTCCTTATTCAAAATTGTACCAATGCATATTTAAAATTGTATTTGATAAAGTGTATATGCATTGAAGTGTTGTGATCGAATGACTGTATATTTTGTTGACACTGAAAATTAATTATGATATTAGAATGTGTTTGAATGTTGTTAAAATCTTATGATTTTAACATATTTTGTATTTTATGAAGTCTTACAATCTTGGAATTAAAGTATGGTGAATTTGTTAGTCACCAAAGTAACCAAATTTGTATGAGTGATTTAATTCCAAATTGTATGTTCATTTCAAGTTTGGAATTAAGTATGGTGAATTTGTTAGTCACCAAAGTGGCCAAATTCTTGATGAATTGATTAGTTCCAAACATTATGATTATGTTTTAATTACCAGGACTATGATGCTATGAATGATATAAAATTATTGTTTATGTTGTGGTATATTGAGGTTCATTATTATAGGACATTTAAGGATCAACCCAAAGGATGATTACTTGTTTTATAATAAATGAACATGAACGTTGATAATGTTGATACACTTCTAGTTTTATTTAGACGTCCAAAAATGACAAATATTTTAGTTGGGGTATGCATCATTATCAAATTATGTGAAATCTTTTAGCATCATTATAGTTGAATGTTTTGTATTAATGAATCCCCAAAGGTGAACATTAATATGCATTGAAGTTAGTATGTTAGTATGTGACATGTATGACTCAAAGCATTAATGTTTTAAATGTTATTCCTTAAAGTACCTATTGCTATACATTCTTTTTTCTCAACTATTACAATTTTCAATGGACTAAACTTCTCTGAATAGAAAGACCAAATTGAATTTTACCTTGGGGTAATGGATTTGGATTTGGCTCTTAGAGAAGAGAAACCTAGTGCTATTATTGATACAAACACTGAATATGAAAGAGTCCATTTTAAGAACTGAGAAAGATCCAATAGGTTGAGTCTAATGTACATGCGGATGAGTATTGCAAGCAACATTAAGTCAACTCTTCCACAAACTGAAAGTGCTAAAGAAATGATAAAACTTGTGGAAGAGTGCTCCCAAACTGCTGACAAGTCTCTTGTTGGGACACTAATAAGTACACTAACCACCATGAAATTTGATAGTTCATGTACTATGTATGAGCATGTTGTTGAAATGACAAATATTGCAGCAAAACTGAAGTCATTGGGAATGGATGTGGATGAAAGTTTCCATGTGCAGTTCATATTGAACTCATTACCGTCTGAGTATGGTCCTTTCCAAATGAACTATAATACCATGAAAGACAAATGGAATGTGCATGAATTGCACAATATGTTAGTTCAAGAGGAAACCAGAATTAAGAATCATGGAATTCATTCCATCAATTATGTCAAACATCAAGGAGTTGAAAAGAAAGGGATTCCTTACGACCCAAACCATAAGGCCAAATGAAAAATTTGTCCTTATGGGTAATAAAGTGAAAGTTCCAGTGGAAGCTGTTGGGACTTATCATTTAATCCTTAACAATGAACATCATTTGGACTTATGTGAAACTCTTTATGTACCTAGTATATCTAGGAATTTAGTTTCTATTTCCAAACTTGATAAAATTGGATACTCTTTTAAATTTGGTAGTAGTAGTTTCAGTTTGTACAAGCACAATCATTTGATTGGCAATGGTACTTTATGTGATGGATTATATAAATTATGTCTTGATAATCTTTATACTGAAACACTTATGACTTTGCATCATAATGTTGGTACTAAAAGTACCTTAATTAGTGAATGTTCCGCTTACTTGTGGCATAAACGTTTGGGACATAATTCCAAAGAAAGAATTGAAAGATTGGTAAAGAATGAAATCCTTCCGGATTTAGATTTTACTGATCTGAATGTTTGTGTGAATTCTATCAAACACAAACAAACAAAACACACAAAGAAAGGAGCCACAAGAAGCACTCAGCTTCTTGAAATTATACACACTGATGTTTGCGGTCCTTTTGATGTTAACTCTTTCAATAAAGAGAAATATTTTATCACCTTCATTGATAATTATTCACGTTATGGTTATGTCTATTTGCTACATGATAAGTCTCAAGCTATAAATGCTTTAGAGATTTACATTAATGAAGTTGAAAGGCAATTAGACAGAAAGGTGAAAATTGTCAGGTCTGATAGGGGTGGTAAGTATTATGGAAGGTATGATGAAAGTGGACAACATCCAAGCCTATTTGCTAAATTCTTAGAAAAGCATGGTATTTGTGCTCAATACACAATGCCAGGTACACCACAACAGAATAGTGTATCAGAAAGGCGTAATAGAACCTTGTTGGACATGGTTAGAAGTATGTAATTCTTCTCTACCCATTTCATTGTGGACTTATGCTCTAAAGACTGCCATGTATGTATTAAATAGGGTTCCTAGTAAAGCAGTTCCAAAGACTCCTTTTGAACTGTGGACATGAAGGAAACCTAGCTTAAGGCACCTGCATGTTTGGGGTTGCCAGGCAGAAATTAGATACTACAACCCACAAGAAAAGAAGTTGGATGCAAGAACAATCAGTGATTATTTCATTGGTTATCCAGAAAAGTCAAAAGGGTATAAATTTTGTTGTCCTAATCATACGACAAGGATTATAGAAACTGGAAATGCAAGGTTCATTGAAGATGATGAAGTTAGTGGGAGTAAAACACCGCGTAAAGTGGATATTCATGAATTGAGGATACAAGTTCCATTGATTTGTATCTCTAGTAAAGTTGTTGTTCCTCATATTATTGAACCAATTAATAATAATGAAGAACAACAAATGAATGATCTCATTGCTCATGATGAAACTATTGCCAATGAACCGAATGAATCCATTGTAGAAGAACAACAACAAATAGCATTAAGAAGATCTCAAAGGGAAAGAAGATCTGCTATTTCAAATGATTATGTGGTATATCTACAAGAGTCTGACTTTGACTTGGGTATAAAAGATGATCCAGTGACGTTTTCACAAGCCGTGAATAGTGAAGATGGTGACAAGTGGTTAAATACCATGAAAGATGAGTTGAAATTATGGAACAGAATGAGGTTAGAGACCTTGTTGAGTTACCATAAGGATGTAAGAGAGTTGGATGTAAATGGGTCTTTAAGACCAAACATGACTCTCATGGTAACTTAGAACGGTACAAGGCTAGACTAGTTGCAAAGGGATTCACTCAAAAAGATGACATTGACTATAAAGAAATCTTTTCACCAGTTTCAAGAAAGGATTCTCTAAGAATCATTATTGTATTGGTGGCTCATTATGATCTAGAGTTACACCAGATGGATGTGAAAACTACCTTTCTAAATGGGAATTTAGAGGAAGATGTGTATATGGACCAACCAATGGGGTTCATAGAGCACATGGTGTGCAAACTTAAGAAATCAATATACGGACTAAAACAAGCTTCAAGACAATGGTACCTTAAGTTGACAATGGTACCTTAAGTTCAATGATACCGTTGTTTCCTTTAGATTTAAAGAAAACACTGTTGATCGGTGTATATATCTAAAGATTAGTGGAAGTAAGTTTATATTACTGATTTTGTATGTTGATGATATTTTGCTTGCAACTAATGATCTTAGTCTTTTAAATGAGACTAAGAAGTTTCTCTCTAGTAACTTTGAAATGAAATATATGGGTGAGACATCCTATGTGATTGGGATAGAAATATTCCGTGATAGATCACAAGGATTGGTGGGTTTGTTTCAGAAAGCATATATTAATAAAGTTTTAGAGAGATTTGGAATGCAAACTGTTCATCGTCTCCAGTACCAATTCAAAAAGGATTCAAGTTTAGTCTCATGCAATGTCCTAAGAATGAATTGGAACGAAAGGAAATGGAAGCATTTCCGTATGCATCACTTGTTGGAAGCCTAATGTATGCTCAGACTTGTATGAGACCAAATATTAGCTTTGCAGTTAGAATGTTGGGAAGATACCAGAGTAATTCTGGTATGAATCATTGAAAAGTTGCAAAGAAAGTTATGAGATACTTGCAAGGCACTAAAGGTCACATGATTACTTATAGGAGGTCTAGTAACCTTGGAAAAGTGTGAAGCAGTCTGTAATTGCTGCATCCACTATGGAAGCTGAATTTATGGCATGCTTTGAAGCCATGGTTTAGGCTAAATGGCTGCAGAACTTTATTTCAGGGCTTGAATTGGTCGACAGTATTGATAGGCCGTTGAAAATTTATTGTGATAATTCTGCAGCAGTCGTCTTTTCTAAAAATGACAAGTATTCAAAAGGTGCTAAGCATATGAAACTGAAATACTTTGTTGTTAAAGAAGATGTTCAGAAACATATAGTGTCTATAGAGCATGTTAGCACCGATCTTATGATAACTGATCCCTTGACGAAGGGATTACCGCCCAAGACATTTATTGGTCATGTCCGTAGTATGGGCATTATGTCAGCTAATGAATGTTGATCATTATTGAAATTATTGACTATTGACACTCTGAATTCAGTGATGTTTAAGTTTCTGAAAATTATCCTGTTTTCAAATTTATGTATACATGCATGTATGAATGATTATTTTGAAAAACAGGATTTGTCCCTAATGAAGACATAATAGTATTATTGTGGGACATTATGATGTAAACTTTCATTAAAGTATCATATTAGGAAGAAGAGCTAATATAGTTAGGGATGGCAAACGGGCCGGCCCGCAAAAAAACGGGGCGGGCTGGCCCGGCCCGCGAAAAATGCGGGGCGGGTTGGCCCGGCTCGCTTTTGCAAAGTGGGTTACAAATGCTAGCCCGCCCCGCTTTAATGCGGGCCAGCGGGCTAGCGGGCCAGCCCGCATCAAAAATTAAAAAAAAATAAAAAAGTCAATTTAAAAAATAAAATACAAAAAAATTATAAAAAAATACAAATATGATAATTAAAAAAAACACAAAGTTAAATAAAAATT
>PYAF01003212.1:1132491-1194584 GCA_007407185.1 Glycine tomentella
CCAAAAGTGTAATATGCTAGTAATGAAAGACTATTTGAAAGTATCATTATCATAACCATTTTAATATTAAAACTTAGAAGTTAATTATGAGAGTGCAAAAGAGTATAAATTTAAAGAATATACCTATTTCAAAATATGTTAAATATATTTATTTAATTTTAATATTTAATATTTAAATAATATAGGCCCAGCGGGCTGGTCCGCCCCGCCCCGCCCCGCGTTTGGCCCACAATTTTACGGGGCGGGCCAGCCCGGCCCGCTTTTGATTTGCAGGTTGATATTATCAACCCAGCCCGCGTTTTTTTGCGAGCTAAGCGGGCCGGCCCGGCGGGCCAAGCCCGTTTTGTCATCCCTAAATATAGTGGTACATGGAAGGCACTATGCCAATTTGATAGCATATAACCGCCATGACTCTTATTGATTTTATTTCTGATCATGATTTATGATGAGACCAATGTATGAAAACTTCAGTCCTATGAATATGCATTATAATTGTTTTCATTAAATCATGAAATGAAATTTATGACATGAGCCAAGTGAGAGAATGTAAGATTTATCATTGTGGCTCACTTAAATAAATGTGAATAAAGGGTATAAAGATAATTGGTTACAAAGGGAAGTTATTGAAGGATAATTGTTAATAAAATAATTATCTTAAACGTATTAAAAAGATAACTGTTACGATATGCAGTTATATTAAACGTAGTGGTTCAGTTTTCTTATAAAAAGAGATATCTAGAAAACTGAATACCATCATTGTTTACCCATGAGAGTTGTATCCAATCCCTATCAAAGAAGATACAAGAATTGAAAGGGTCAAGACTCTGAGAAAGTATTCTGCCATTAAAGGATCTTCCCTAAAGAATCTACGAAAACATTCTACTAATAAAGATCTTCCGCAATAATGGACAAAGGTATGTTTATGTGAAACTCATGAATTCTAAAGATCATTTTTCATGTTCTTGATGTGATTGTTATTGAACATGAAATTATAGATTAATGCTTACAATTAGCACCCCACACATTCGTCATGAAGACAACAACCTTTAATCGAGTGTGAAAAAAATAAAGTGACTTCTGAACTAATTAACTTTCCTTGAGAACATGAATTATGTTTGTTTTTGTTTAATTTAGAAAAAGAAAGCAAATTTTTATTTCTTTGGAAAAAGATGAGATTTTTTTTAGCTTTTTAGGTCGACAAGGGTTTGTCCTCGCTCCTATATATCTCCAAGTGCAATGAGAAAATCAGACTTACGTAGTTCTTTGGGTAGAAAATAGCTTCTGGGTTGGGTTGATTTTTTTTTGAAATATTTGTTTAATTGTGTGACAAAGAGTCGTTAAGGTGTTGGACCTTGAAACAACGTTAAATTTTAAGAAAATAGCAGTGAGAATCGCTTAAGGCATTAGATCTCGAAGCGACCTCGGGTAATGTATAATTTTCATTGAGGAAAAAGAGAAATGGGTGATTATTTACTTTAGAGAAAGATTATGGTTTTGCGATAAACTTTGTGAAGTCAAGCAAGTCGGAGACCCAACATGACATTCACAAAATTTACTCATATTATTGAAACACTACCAAGCAAGTCGGAGACCCAGCATAGAGTGCACAGAATGTAAGCGAATACTAATACAAAATTGCAAGAATAAATTACTTAAATGGACAAGACATGCCCAAATAAATCGAATAGGAATGGAAAGGGATATAATAGAGGTGGAGAATACACTTAGTAATCAAAGGTACAAGGGTTCAAACATGGAGAAAATAAAATACATAAGTAACAGAATATTTACAACACATTGTTAACTAATTAAACAATGATAATGATAAGACAATCAAATTGAAGAATAAATAATAGACACAAACAAAAAAATAAAGTAAAGAGTTGTTCACTAATTTATTTATTTCTTATTAGTATTTATTTGTTCATGTATTTTTTTAGGGTCAAAGTCAAAGGGTTGACTTTGACTTAATCAACACTAACGGAGTGTTGACATGGTGGGCTTGATTTCAGCCTAAGTGGCAGGGTGCATACATGGAGAAAGGGGATTTAGTTGACAATATTTATTATATTTCAGACTTCTTGATAGCGGGCTAGGCCCAAAATGACCAATATGAATAGGGTGAATGTGTAGAATAAAAAGTGTAAATAGTAGTTTTATTTTGTCTCGGACTTAACAAAAATGGGTTAGGCCCAAAATGGAAAAGGATGCATGTATAGAAAAAAAGGGGAGCATAAATGAAAGTTTTTGTTTTTATTTTGTCTTAGACTTAACAAAAACGAACTAGGTCCAAAATAGAAGAGAGTGAATGTGTAAAAAAGAGGTGAAAATAGTTATTTTTATTTTATTCCAGACAAGTCTTGTTTCAAATGACTCACTTTTTTACTTGCGAGTTGGACTACTTCGTTCTGGCCCGGTTCCAACCCTAGCCAAATAAAAATATAAAAAAAAAAAACAACGAAAGAGGAGAAGAGAGGGAAGGAAGAGTGAAGGAAAGAAGAAGGGAGAAAGGAAGAGAGAAGAAGAAAGGAAAAGATAGAAGAAGAAAGGAAAAGAGAGGAGAAGGAAGGAATGAAGGTATACCTAAAGACCCATTCTCCTTCTCTAGCTACAGTGCCAAATGGTGCGATGTTGTTGGCTCCTTTTACCTTCTTGGGATATGTGCCTCTTGAGTTTTTTTTTTTTTCTGTGTGTAATTGATGTCCAGACCTCCCCCCTTTTATATTGTTCCTTCTCCTTCTGTTCTCTTTGACCAAATGGACTCTCAAGGAGTCCATTAAATCCCTTTGAATTTGTTTTCCTTATTATTATTATTATTATTATTATTTTTCTATATTATTATTGTTCTTTCTTTCCCTTTTTATTTTATTATTATTCTTCCTTTTTTTCTTTTTTCTTTTAATTATTATTATTATTATTTGAATTTTTATTTTTTTACGTGTCCAGATAGAATTAGGTATGACATAACTTAACAAACAACTATCAATAAAATTAGTCTTTCAAAAAAAATAAAATTGTCTAAACTAAACAAAAAATATTTGCCTGATTATCTTGATCCAGTTCCCACCCATTCCTATTCCAGTGGCTGCAATGTTGTAATCAATTAGAGAAGAGTTGATCATTGGATCATTTGTGGGACTCTGCATCAACATTTACATGCAGAACAAAAGAAAAATTATGTTTTTCCTATAAAAAAAGAGCAAATCTATAGTGAAAAATAATGATAGAGTGTAATCACGGAAACCAAATTGTGGTGAAGATTCAAACATAACTCTGAAAGTTTAGAACAAAACAGTGAAAACCCGAAAGCCAAAATTAATTCAGGAACATCAAATCTTGGAACCGACCTTGAGAACCATTGTCATTGATTTTGAGGAAGGCATAAGAAATGCCTTTGTCAAAGAAGATCCTTTTAGCATTGGGAGTGTTGTTGTGATGCAAAGGATAACATTAACAGTATTTTGAAAAGAATTTAGAGTCTGTTTGGATGAGACAATTTAAAATTCTAAAGAATTTTAAATTCTAAGAATTTCAAATGCTTTAATTGAAATTCTTTCATTTTCAAAATTCTGTGTTTGGATAAAGAAATTAAATTTCTTCATTTTCAAAATTTCGTCTGATTTAGAATTCGAACCACCTCGAAGTCAGCGATCTTCACTTGCTTCCACGAGTTTATCAGCAAATTTAAGGGATTCATGTCCCTGGGCACTATGTGCCACACATGCCATCCCCCGTAGAATCTGTCGAGACAGATATGCTAGTTGATGCTCCTTTGGATGTGTTTTCCCTCTAATGACCCTCCGTCCATGAACTCCATCAGCACTTGGATTTTGTGGTTCTGATCATACATCTCATGACACTTCACTACGTTCGAATCATCCACATCACGAAGGATTTGGATTTTTCGATCGATCTTCCGCCACACTGACTCCTCGTGGTGACCATATATCACCTTCAGCGCATACACGCGTCTGCTTGTGCAGTGGATCACCTTGTACACCGTCCCGTCTCTCCCGCTCCCGATGCGGTTTAGCCTCTCCAGCTCTGAGAATGAGATCACCTGTTGCGCTGCCACTGCAGCAGTCGTTGATGGGGCAGAGGAAGTGACACCACCAAGTTGGTGTCCCATTGCGGCAGCGACAGAAGAGAATTTTAATTTCTCATGTTTTAGAAGAAAATTAAAATTTCACATTTTTAATAATTTAAAATTCTGTTTTAAAATTTCAAAAATTTAAATTCTCCATACAGACATCCAAACAATAAATTTTAGATTAAAGAATTTTAAATTTTTTGATAAATTACTTTTCCAATTAAAATTCTCTATCTAAATATACTCTTAAAGCTTTGTGATTTGACAAAAGAAGACAGATAAGACTTTGAGTTTGATTTGACGGATGAATTGGTATCTGAAGAGAAGAGGGAGAGAAAAAGAAGATAGATAAGACTTTGAGTTTGCATTTGATGGATGAATTGGTGGGAGAGAAAGAGAGAAACATGGAAGGTTGATTAGAAATTGGGTGGACTTGGAGTTACAGTTTTACACGAATGTGGGAGGCTTTTTTTATCTGTCATGGGAAAAGATTTGAGAGTGAAAAAGACTGAAAGGACTTTAATCCACCATTTTAATCAAGGATTAACTGAACAAATTAATTGAAAAAGTATGTAATTAATAAAGGGTAAAATAGTCATAAAAATTATATACACCAAAATAGGATATTTTCTTTATATATTGTTATAAATTATTTATTTATTTACATAACTCATATTTTGTTGAGTCATAAAATTTTATTAATGAAAAGAAATAATAGGAGAGATCATTTTAAAATACAAAAAATATAATAATATATTATAAATTTCTTATATATATATATATATATATATATGATTTCCCAAAAAAAATCTTTATTATTATTATTATTATTTTTATTGAAATAATCATAAAAAGATTAAATGCAACTTATCCTTAATGTTTTGGGGACGTACGTAAAGATTAATTCTGAAACAAAATAGATAGATTTTTGACTTGATCAGTAACGTTTTTTTATATAAGAAAAAATAAAATTCTAATTAACACGTATAAGAGTCCCAACATACTTAAAGTGTCCTAATCAATGCCTTAAGTCGTTCTTTTTTGTTTTCTTAAAATCAACCAGAGGTGTAAACACATATATAATAAAGAAAGGGAATACATACATACATACTTATTTTATATATATATATATACACACACATACGTACAGCTATACGAATTAGTTGTAACTATAGTTTTGGGTCTTTCTTTGATTCAAGTCTTTCTTTTAGTAGTTTAATTCAAGTCTTTGGTCATTCTTTAATTATAGTATTTCGTCATTCTTAATTTATAAAATCATTAATGTTTGTTGTATTTTTTTTATTAATTAAATGTCAAACAAACAAATGCCAAATGTCTCCGAAAAATATTTCTATATAATGGCATGTCAACCTCTTCCTTATTACTCAACTTTAACTCTTTAATCTGAGAAAATGGTGGTGTCTGATCTGGAGATCTGCAAGCCAACTTCAAGTTCTCACAATAAAGTTGGTAATAAGAATAATTTCTTGATCAGTTCCTCACCCCAAATTTCCTTTTATTAATTATTATCTTATTAATATTGCTATATATATATATATATATATATATTCACCTTAATTATGATATGTAAGTTCACAAAAACATTCATTGTCAATTATATATGCAGGTATTTCTAGATCTGGGAGAGATCTGACACCAGCTCATTACTTGTTCAAAATTGAATCATATTCCGAATTGATGAACACAGGAGTGGAGAAGTATGAGACTAATGTTTTCCAGGCTGGGGGATATAAATGGTCTGTTTTCATTACTTGATAAATTTTTACCCTTTGTCCTATTCTTTATAGTAGCAATGAAATATTCCTTCCCAAATAACAAGTGATTGATTATAATTAAATATCTATTTTTATTCATATTTGCTGTAAAAGACCAAAATTATCTTGCCTAATTTCTTACGTATAATTAGAAAGTAGATGTTTTTTAATAAGCAATTAGAAAGTAGATTAGCATAAAGAAAAAGTAAAGAGAGTTAGTATAAAAATTATAAAAATGAGTTAATTAAGGCCTTTATATTTCTCATGTTTCATTAGGTTTAATACAATACATTTATTTTCATTTCTCATTACTCATTAGGTTTAGTTTTACTTTTGATTATCAAATTTTATATTTTAAAAAGGATAGTGGTTCCAACAATTTTCTCATAGATAGACTCGATCAATAGCAAAAATATTAGTTGAGTATCAAATAAAAAATTCTAGATACTTCTTGATAAAAAAAAATAGAAAAAGACCATACTTTAAAAGACACTCTAATATTACATAAAAAAAAGACACTTAAATAAAAAAAATTACGAAAAGAGTATGCTTTCAGAAGAAAGAATATTCTTTCTAATTAGTGATTTGAATCTGTGCCAGAGAAAATGCTTTTCATGAAACAAATATACTTTCTAGTTAATGGGTGTTACACAAGGAGTCGATTTGCAAGACACACATTATATGGATAAATCAAGTACAGTTCAAACTACTACATTTATAGTATTAATTAACATTAACATGATATATATGATAAGCGCAGTGCTGAGGTTTTCTTTTATTTGCTCTAGGAGGTTGATACTCTATCCAAGTGGTAATATCAAAAGCAATGGCAATGGTTACGTGTCCTCATACTTGGCAATAGCAGATACCGAGAAACTTTCTAGCCGTGAGACAGTGGCAAAAATGCCACAGATTTTTTAAAAAAAATGCCCGGAATGCCAGGAATATGAAAGAAATTGTCAAAATGTCACCTCACATATTTCGTTGGTCACCTCAACAAATTTTATGGACTGATGTGGAGTCGCATAAGTAGAGGACCAATTTTGCTGGACAGAGGGACAAAATTGGTATGCCACGTGACAAAGTTCTAAAATTGCGTGTAAATTTCAAACGATCATAACTTTTGACTGGAACGTCTGATTGAGGCGGAATCAGTGGCCAAACGCTAGAAATTGAGAGGAGAAGGCCTAGGCAAAGCCTCTAAGTGCCTCAAAATTAAGATTTAAGATTCAATTATCCAAAAAATTCATTTTTGTCTACTTTTTTAATTATTTAATTAGTTAATTTAATGTTATTTTTATTTTTTGAATTACTTATCTGCATTTCGAACGTTTTGACATATCGTATATTTCTATCATACATTAATTTCAAAAATTATGATATAAAATTGATAATGCATATAAACCTTCAACAGTGATATAAAATTAAAAAATGTATGATCTTTCTAGAAAAACAGATAAATCATACACTTGCATAGTGCAAGTGCGTGCAGCCGGCATGCACCTCCCTTATGTGCATATATTGCCGCCAAATTTGAAATATGTTGAAGATTTTTAATTCATCGACAGAAAAAGATCATACATTTTTTCTAGAAAGGTGATTAAAGTCGAGGTGTATTGTTCTGACCCTCGAAAGCATATATACTTAAACATCATTTTTGAACTCTTTGGTCCCCACATTTGATTACTTCATAATTTAATTGAGCAACAAACGTTCACTGAACCTAGCCTCTTTACCTGAAATAAAAAGAAGAAAGAAAAAAGTAAAAGAACATAAAAAAAAAAGTGAGATGCATAGTATTGAATTTGAAATAAAACAAATATCTAATAATTATTATTCAGTAAATTACTCACTCAAGGTTACAAAGGTTACATATATATTTGGTTTGATTCCATGAATCAAAGTTGTGCGTTCAATAAAGGTTTTAGCGAATAACTATATATAATGATAAAGTTATCACGAAAATATATTAATAATTTTTTATATTAATGATATTTTTTAAATATTATCAAAAAAAATTAACAATATTTTTATTAAGTATTAGACAAAAACAATATTATTAAAGATCATTTATAACTAGGATAAATAACTCAGATCCTTGAAATTTTTACTTATTACACTTCACACTTCTCAATTTTTTGTCTTACAGGAGATTCTTTAATTTATTAGGATCTGTTAGACAGTCCCCCCCCCTCGTTAATAAAATGGTTTGCAAAACAGTAAGTGGGGGAGTGACATGTGAATAACACGTATGACTTTTAAAGAATTTTTTTCGGCAAAATGCCCTCTTCTTCTTTAAAACCAGGCACACTGAGAGAAAAAAAAAAAAATACAAAATGAAAGAAATTGCAGTAAAATGAAAATTGACACGGTTAAGCTTGAGTTTGGCGGCAGCGGCATACTCCGGTGCAAGGGGCAGTGGCCGCAACGGAGACTGGAGACTTAAGGTGTGAAAATGAATTTTATATTTAATTCATTTCTATTTAAATGAATTGGATTTTAAATCTATATTCATATATTTTTTTTAAATAATTTAGATTCAAAATTCAATTTATTTAATAAATATGGATTTGATTATATCCACTTAAATGTTATAAAGATTTTTTTTTTATAAATTTTAGTTATTAAATGCTAAAAAATAAAAACTTAGTACCTATCCATTTAAAAGTTATTTTTAACCTTGGTCAAGAGTATTTTCGATCGATCTTGATTAATGAATTGTTCTTACCTCAACTAGAGCAATATCGACAGATATTGGTCCAAACATTTTTGGACTGACATCAATCAAAACTATTTTTTGGTTGACATTAATTTGTACATTTTCAGTCGACATTGGTCAATGATGTTTTTGGTCGATCTTAGGTAGGGTTACTTTTTGGTTGAAGTCGACTAGGGTTTTTAGTCGGTGCATTTTTAGTCGACATTGACTAGGGTTTTTCGATCAACATCAATTGTGACTAATTTTTGGCTGACATTGGTTAGAATTTTTGTGGCTAACGTGATAAGGTTTTTTTGTTCGATGCCGGTCGTTGATATTTTTTTGCCAACATTAGGCGGACTATTTTTTGGTCGACGTTAGCTAGATTTTTTGCTAACGCTGGTTGAAACTATATTTTTGTTGGCAACAACTAGGATTTGGTGGCCAACCATGACTATTTCTTTTGGCTGGCGTTAGTTAGGGATATTTTTTGTGGACATCAACTAGGGTTTTTTCGATCAACGTCAATTAGGAGAATATTTTGGCTGACGCCAACTAGATTTTTTTGGCCAATGTCGGTCGATGATGTTTTTCAATTGATGTCAGTCAATGCTGTTTTTCAGCCGATGTCGGACAAAAAATAGTCTCGTCTGATGTCGACCAAAAAAACCCTAGCCGACGTCGAGTGAAAAACCTACCTGACGTTGATAAAAAATAATCTCGACAGATATCAACAAAAAAACCTAACTGACATCGACTAAAAAATAGTCTCGACTGATGTTGGCAAAAAATAGTCTCAATCAATGTTGGCTAAAAAAACCTTACCTTAACCGAAAAATAGGTTCAATCGATGACGGCTTAAAATCATCATTAGTTGACGTCAACTAAAATAACTCTAGACGACATAGAGCAAAAAATGGCTCCTAACAAAGTTGGCAAAAAAAACCTTGTTGTCATCGTTAAAAAAATTGTATTGGATTTAAAAATTAAAACAAATATCCAATCCATATTTATTCTATATCTAATTAATTAGATTGAATTTAAAATCCAAAAAATTGAATTAGGATATAAAGTTAATCCATTTAAATAAATTTAAAATAGATTAAATTGAATTGGATATGAATTATTTTATGAATATAAATTTTTTTCATAGACTCGTGAGAGAAGACAGCATAATCCGACGCAGGAAAAGATGTCGGCGAAGACACATTAAGTTAATAATAACATATTTTATTTGATTCCATGAATTCAGGCTGAGCATTGAATAAGATTTTCCTCCAGTGACTCAAAAATACACAATGATTTTTTGCTTGATTTGTTGTCATATAGTTAAGGCATGATTTGCATGATCCTTTTTTTGGATTTGCATAATCCTTGTCATATAGATGTATATGGGTAAGATGAATTTTCTTTTGAATATATTTTATGTAATTAAATAAAATTTATTAAAAATCATTAATTTTGGTAGATTTTATTTCTTAATTAATATTTTTTTCTCTTTATTTATATTAAATGAAATTTTAATCAATTACAAGTATATAAAAGAGAGTGTAACATCCTTTTACTACTAATTATTAATACAAAAATAACTGCGAATTTGAATACATACCCATGTGCTCATATTTCATTAAAGAAATATTAATCAATTAAAAGCATAAAAACTAGTAGAAACTAATTTAACGGAAGCCAATTAAAAAAAAAACCCAGAGAAACTAGAGACTAATTCAACGAAAATCAATATCGTTTGCTTTGTATACCATTTTTGTGTTCACCCAAAAAAAAAATCAATATTGTTTTGTTTACATAAGAAAAAAAAAAATTAACATGTGATCACAATACTCTACAGGAATTCCCTACTTTAATTGACCCTTATTAAGTAAAGAAAAAAAAAATCTTGTACACAATAAATTAAATGGTAAGACATGACACTTTAGTATCTATAAAAGCATCTTCACAGAATCTAAAACTTACAAATTAAATTTATTGTCTCTACAATATTCAGCTCCAAGTTGTGTGCTTCAACACCAATCATGGAGAAGAAAACATGCATAGCCATGGTTCCATGCCCTGGCTTAAGCTACTTGATCTCACTAGTTGAATTTGCAAAGACATTAACATCAACACTTCCATGTCAAATTCCTCATTCCCATACTTGGCCCTCCCACACCTTCCACCAAAGCCATCTTAAACTCTCCCACCAAACATAAACTTCACCATTCTTCCCCCAAATCAACCTCCAAGACCTCCCTCCCAACATCTACATTGCAACACAAATGAAACTCATGGTCAAACATTCCCTCCCTTTTCTCCACCAAGCCCTAACCTCACTAAGTACTTGCACACACACTACTAGAAAAACCACATTTTACGACAGGCAATCTAAGTCGGTTGTCGCAAAACCGTCTTAGAATGTGGGGCGGTGGCATTTACGTAATTAAAATGAAAATTTCAAAGACGGTTGATAGAGTGACCGTCTTTGAATGTGTCAAACGACGACGGTTATAGTTTAACCGTCTTAATTTTGTGTTTTCAAAGACGGTTGTATAATAACCACCTTTAAAAATGTGGAAAAAATAAATGAAAACGGCACCGTTTTGTGTGCTTTGTGTTTGACTATTCATAGGGTCACACGAATGGGGTTGTCGTGCCCTAAACTCCTCTAGCTAACTTTGCCCTCTCGTTCCCTTTCCTTTGAGAACTTCCGTGACGTGCTGCCCTTGCCACGACCCCGCCTGAGTGCTCTGTTGCCCCTGGTGTACCTGTAGCTCTCTGGTCTTGACCCACGGCCTAGGTCTCTCTCGGGTCTCTCCACCCAAGGTCCGTGAAGCAGCTTTCCCGCCTGACAAGGTCGCCTGCCTTCGTGTCACCCTTGTCCGGCGACTTTGGTCGGTCTGGATTTGTGTGGGTGTCAACAGCTTCGAGTGGTCTCAAACAGGTATGTAAGAGAGTTCATGAGCTCCATCAATTAGTTTTCTTTGTAGTAGTGGAAGCTTGCAGATAATTTTTCAAACTCCTCACTTTCTTAAATCACTTCTCTCAAAAACTATTCCCTCTTTCCATTTTCTTACCTTCTGTTCACATCCAGCACACACAAGAGAACAAGAAGAGAGAGATAGAAAGAGAGGGAGAAAGAGAAAATCAAAAACCCTCTTTCAAGGCATGTCATAGATCGTGTTTAAGTAATAGGGAGGCAATAACATAGGAGATAAGATATATATCAAGTTATCAGACTCATATTTACATAATTGTTCTGTAGCACACATTTCTGATTCCAAAATCAGTTGAAATGAATAAAGAAGGATCGCACTTGCTTGCCAGAACTGGTATTGAAGAAGAATAGGTTAAAGTTTGTCAAACCAAGCTGTAGGATTTTGTTTTAAGCCATACATGGCTTTGTGCAGTTTGCACACAAGGTGGTTGTTGCTGTTTCAAAACAACGACTTTGAGTATATGGCTGGCTGGCTAGAGACAATGAAATTTAATAATTGGAATTGAGAAAGAAAAAAAGAAACAGATATATGAGCCCCACTAGACCCATAATGTCTTGTTGCATCAGTAGTTAACCTTACCCCTCTTTTTTAATCATTTGCTGCTTTAAAAAAAATTACAAAGGAAGTTGGACGGTTATGTTTCTAGAACTTAGGACAAAATTTTTATCATATCAATTTACTTAATAATGTAAAGCATGAAGAGGGTACATGAAGCATGCATGTTATTCAGATGTGGCACATTAACAATCTAGAAAAATGTAGCAGAACTAACTCACTAACTCACTAGTCTTGACTTTATGCTAGTTTTGTCTCAATGTGTTCAGGTTAAAGCATGTTGCTTCTCTGAGATTTCTCCTGGAACATTGCCAGCTCACCCACTTTTAAATTTTTTGTTCAACTTATTGCTGGTATTCCAGTTCTCATGCAGTTGATTTGTAAGATGAGTATTCATGACTACTCAAGATTAATTTATAAGCTATTCTCTGTGTAGGTTCCTTTATCATTTAATGTAGCCATCGAAGTTCTTGTTGAAGTTGTGACTAAACACGAGGTATGGTTGCCCAATTTGATTGAACACCTATCATTCTCATCATTATTGATATGTTTGGCTAAGTGCACATGTCTGCAATTATTTTAAAGATGTCATTGTACTACTAGTCTACTACAATGTTATTGATGTAATTTCTCGTTCTGTTACATTTTAAAATATGTTCTTCAGTTTGAGTTATATACCAGATTTTAGAGTTAGGCAGTTCCTTACAATTATCATATATGTAACTATACTGGTTTGTTTAAAGTTTGAAGCTTTGCTCTCATTCTATCTATATTCCTATGATGGATGTGTGGTTAGCCTATATTCAAATAGAACAGTGAAACAACAAAAGATATATATTGTTTAGGGTTTAGGATAGTGTAGGTCCAACATAACAGTTGAATTGATGGTTATTTAGAGGCATCTTATGCTAGGGGTGGTTAAGCAAGCTATAAGTTGATCATTAAGCGTCAATCAGCCATGGATTTTTAGGTGCTATGAATTATATAATGGAAGTTGGACTTGAAGGTTCTTACAAAAAATTCCTGAACATGAATTAGTAAATGATGCAGAGTCAAGAGAACAACTGTAGGAGAGGCTTTAAATTGAGGAAAACATTAGAAATTGATGAAAAAGCAGCGAAACAAACCTGCTAGTGGAGTCCTGCTTCTTTGCCTTTCTCTTTCTATTTTTTTATGAAGTTGTTCTTAAAAGAAAGCATATAACATGTGCAAGGCAGGCAGCTGGACTATTGACCCTATTTTACTAATGTATTAACTGTTATTTTAGCTCATACAGCTGAAAACACAGTAACAGCTAAAAAACTGTGTACAACCTGTTTTAAATTATGCGTGTATTGTCATGCTTCTTTATCATATCAAATCCTATCTTATAAATACATTCTCAATTAAACCAAATCATTAGTAATTATGACAGTGAACATGTTATGGTGATAGACTGTGCACAGTAAGGCAGTGATGACATCATGTGTGTGCCCATTACATGCTGTTCAGTCTTGTTCACCTTGATTTGCTTACTTATTTGTATATGTTAGCATACCTTACGTACAAAACTATGATTTTGATTCGTAATTTTCTTGTCAGCAGGTAACATGAGAATGATCTTTTAATGCAGCTTTGCAAATCATGAAGTAAACATGTAAAGGTATTGTTCACAACTGCTGGGAATCGCTACTTTTATATTTGGTAATGATTTGATGATAGTATTTCAAGCTATTGCTGATGATCAGCTGTACTAATGTAGGTTATGTAATTAACTACTAACAGTTTTCATTTATTGTCTGATTGTAACTAAAAATGCCTAACTAACAGGGGCTGGCTCACTTGATGCCTATCTAACAGTTGTCTTGTGTCAAATTCCATGTACATGAATTCCAAAATATGTGAAGTGCATCCCATAACAAACTACTAACATAAATTTTTAATATACCTGGTATTCCGATTCCTGTGTCATATACATGACAACGTATCCACACAATTTCAGTTGAATGCGTTTGCTCCTCAGTATCTCCATTCATTGAGCATTCACTTTTAACTGAAGATCTACATTCATCATTGAATGCATGATTTTGGCTACGATGGTCATTGTGTTTCCGACCATCAAGACAATTTTGATCGCTGCTGCTTCGCGGCGTTGATGCACGTTTCTCTTCCTTCACCCCATTTGCTGAATTGGTTGACTCTTCTCTGATCATTTTTTGATGGCCTTCTGCTTTGGTAAAAGGTGGTTCTGGAATGACATAAAGGTTTATGCCAACTTTTCCTTCATGTGTAAACTTTACCGCATTGTTGCAAAATATTAGAAAATAATAAATGTAGAGCAACCGATAGTCAGAAACATATTCTTTAGTGGGGTATAAGGAAGGAGAAATAAAATCTAATTGTGTCCAGTATAATGTCATTAATACTACTCATGGCTTATTAATTCCTTTTCTGGTTCCTTAAATGTTGTAGCCAATGAGTATGGTGCAAAATTCATTTCTTGATCGGTGCGAAGGATATATAGATAAAGCAGTTGTAATAAGGTTTGTGTTATCTGCAGTTAGTGCTAGTTTAAATGATTAAATTATCTCTTGGATGTTTGCATCTATAAGGCTTATTTAGATTCCATGAACAAATGATTAGATTTTATTCATTTACAAATTTAGAAGTTAAAAGATGATTGTCTTTAACTAATTCTATCAAATATGATTCGTTCTCTTTCCCTTTTCCCTCTCTCCTTTCTTCCAATGGGTTGCTTTTCTTTTATAAAAAATGGCCAACATGCTATTTAGGATGCCAGGTGACATATTTCTAATTTAGTATGATTAACCAAAGAGTGGTTAGCATGTTTCAAAGATAGTTATTTTGACTGATTAACCAATACCATTCTTTTGGTTAACTCATCCTAAATTGGAAATATGTTCAGCCAGATATTCTAATTATGATTCCCTCAGGAAAAATAATTACCTTCTATACTTATATTAACATCTGATGCTTGTTTATTTGGTATGTACAAAATTAGATGCCTTTTGCCTGCTATTCTACATTTGCCTGATTTCTTTGATGTTTAACTCTTCATTTTTTTAATACATTAGTACAATTTCTTTTAAGATTTTATATTTTAATGTTTAGGTGTGTAAGAGCTGATCAATCCTCATTATCAGTAACATTGTATTACCTTCGTAATGGGAGTGCAACACTTGGTTTCTGGTAAGAACCCTTATGTTGATTTAAAAGACCTAGTCCAAACTATGATTTAAAAGACCTAAAAAAGGTTCCCATGATTTGAGATATAAGTAGACATATTTCATTGTGATATCATTTTTCAGGTTAAGAGGAAGGGAGTACTTGCTTCCTGTGGGCATTATTTTGAAGGTAATGATTGCTGACTATTAATTTACAATAAAATTCTGCTGTAAGTTTCTTTTTTGAGTTGGCTTATTATCGGTTCCTTTACTTGCTTCCTGTATGTACATTTGACAAGCTGCTGTAATGAGAAGTATGAAAAGGGAAAGGGTGCTGTTGGGACCCAGCTTGTTGGTGAAAGGGCAAAAATAATCTTAGATGAACTTCGAGATTTGTCTCTTTTCACTCGTACTCAATGTCGAGAATATATTGGTACTTAACATGGCACTCTTCAAGGTTTGTCTGTCAAACAATTTCTATATTTTTGTACTAATCTCCATTTTAAATTCAGGAGAGCACTTCCAACCTGTTATGACTGAACTTAAGAATGACAGTTATCCTATTGTAAGTCTTTATGTTACCATTATGTATTAATGGTAAATTATACTCCCCTCTCTTGAAAAATGCTTAAATTTTACTGCCCTCTATTTTGAAATATTACACTTGCCTCCTTGTCATTTGAGTGTGCTACACTTAGTCTAATTTGACATGAATGAGCCTGATAGAAACCTGGTATCTTATTAATAAGAAATAGGGATTTGTCCCTCAAATATAGAACTTAACTTTGAGGGACTGCATCTCCCAATGCCCAAATGGCCCAATTCTCTCATAAATTACCAGATGGATTTCTCTTCACATCCACTCTTATTTATAGGCAACATGCCTTATTTCCTCACCAACATAACTCACTAACTTACTAGTATAACATGCCTTATTTCCTCTCCTTCGTAACTAACCCTTATATTACAGTCTTTACTTTCAAATGCTGGCTCTATGCCAACTGCATCCTTCACTGCCCCCAAAATGATTCCAAATAATTGAATGACATTTTATTATGTTATATAACAATTGTTGTGTACAATTAGCATGAGTTGACACCTTATAGTGGAATGAAGTGACACCTTATAGTGACTTTCCAGAGTTTAAGTTTTTGAGCTATTTCATAGTTCTCTCCCCTACTTTGATTAATGTGTTGACACCATGTATTTTCACCCTAGGTCCACTGAGCGGGCTGCTTTGGCATTGGATTCATTGATATGATGATTGATTACTCATCAGCCAATGCACCTCTACAGAAAGAACTATCAGCAGGTAACATTTTCATGTTCAATCTTCCTTGTAATATGCACGTTCCATTTTCAATCTGTGATTATTTGCACAACTGCAAGGGGAACACAACTGCCTTCTTAGCATCACCTTTGGCATCTGCTATCAAGGCTGTGAGCATTGTGTGGCATTTGTCTGTCCTTTTTCTTTAGGTTTATCATTAATGTCTTCTTTGAAGTTTTAGATGCTATGATTAGTGAGTTTTATATTTGTGCAGCTTTATGCAGGAGCCTTTTTGTTCAGTACCATTGATATGGATTATTGAAGGAGATAGCCTTTCAAATCGCCTTCCAGTTTATGAGCAAATGGGTTGGGAGCGTATTGTTTCTCATTGCAGAAGTGATTTTAGCAGAGCTAGTGTTGTTGTCTTTCTAGATTTTAATTAACATGACATTGTTCTGTATTACACTTGGCATAAATGTTTTCATGCTATATTGCCTATTTGTTATTTTTATCATTGTAATTTTTATATACTTAGTGAAACTTCGAGATTAATGTTATTAATGAAATGATATTCATTTTTATAGAGTTTGTATGGTCCATTGATATTGATAATATCACCACGGCGGTATTAATTTATGCGTGTAAAAATAATTGCGAAAAAGTATATTAAATATATCAAATTGCACAAAACTACGACCGTTGTTCCCAAAAGAAACTTTTTAAGACGGTTCTTTGAGTACAACCGTCTTAGAAAGACAGTTTCTAAGACGGTTCTTCGTGAAAACCGTCTTAGAAAGTTTCTTTTTAAGACGGTTCTGATAGTAGAACCATCTTAGAAACGCACTTTCTAAGACGGTTGTTAGAAACGAACCGTCGTAGAAAGCTACTTTTTAAGACGGTTCTCAGAGTAGAACCGTCTTGGAAAGCATCTTTTTAAGACGGGTGATATCAACGAACCGTCTTAAAAAGAGTCTTTCTAAGACGGTTCTACCATAAAAAGAAACTTTCTAAGACGGTTCGTTTCTAACAACCGTCTTAGAAAGCCACTTTTTAAGACGGGTGATATCAAACAACGGTCTTAAAAAGGATCTTTCTAAGACGGTTGGGCGGAAAACGACCGTCGTAGTTTCCTTTGCTTCTCTTATTTTTAAATAAATTTTGATGCAAATGAAGACGGTTGTGTACACTAACCGTCTTAGAAAGTCCATTTCTAAGACGGTTCTTTTCTAAGACGGTTCGTAGCTAACAACCGTCTTAGAATGCGCCTTTCTAAGACGGTTGTACTCTAACAACCGTCTTAGAAAGACATTTTCTAAGACGGTTTTCAACCGACGTAAAAAATTTGATGCTTTAACGACACCTATAACAACGACGGTTGTACAACCGACGTAAAAAAGAGTAAACAACCGATGTAAAAAGTGATTTTTGTAGTAGTGACACTTTGTGGCTTTTGTTTGTGACATTTTCTTCTTAGATTCTTTAGAATGTGAGTTTGAGTCTAACTCAACCCCAAAAGCTAGCTCAAGAGGTGAGGGTTGCCCCTCACTTATATATTCTATCTTGGCTTTATTTTCAGCGGATGTAGAACTTGAATTTTTCTCAATACACCCCCTCATACCCATCACTTTTTGGGTTTGGTACGTGGATAACATGGTGGATGACCCTTTGAATAAAATATTGGATATGCTCTGATACCATCTTAGATTCTTAGAATGTGAGTTTGCGCCTAACTTAACTCCAAAAGCTAGTTTAAGGGGTGAGGGTTGCCCCTCACTTATATACTCTATCTTGACTTTATCTTTAGTGGATGTGGGACTTGGATTTTTCCAATATTTCTTAAGTGATGCACTCCAAATAGCCAAGGAATTCAACTTCATGACCTACTTCTTCTCTGCCTCGGGTGCCACTTCACTCTCATTTTGTCTCACTTTGCCCCAACTTGACAACAGTGTCACCTTCGAGTTCATCATAGACACCGCAAAAAGGGTTAGTTTCCTAGTGTGTGGTGTGCTCTTCCATGTTAAAGATCTTCCTTACCCAGATGTCCTTTGTGGAAGATCAAGTGAAACATACAAGGCATTTCTTCGCGTGTGTCAAAGACTCTCTTTGGTCGATGGTGTTGTCATCAACACCTTTGCGGATTTGGAAGAAGAGAGAATGGACGAGAATTGGATCTAAAAGAAGAGATTAGTTTTTCACAACATATACATAATGGTTTACAGTCCGAATCTCCATCAAAAGAAATGTCTATATTTAATATTCCACCGTGCATCAAACAAAATGATCATGAAAAAAAGATAAATATTGAAGAGAGGGAGAAAGCACAAGCAAAAGCAAATAACCCTTGTGTTTACTATTACCCTGTTGGACCAATAATTCAAAGTGAGTGAAGGAGTAAGCAAAATGAGTCAAAGTGTATTGCGTGGCTAGAAAATTAGCCTCTAAAGTCAATCTTGTTTGTCTCTTTCGAAAATGGTGGGACCCTTTTACTTGACCAACTCAACAAGATTGCCTTGGCTTAGAGCTAAGTGGGTACAAGTATTTGTGGGTTGTGAGAGTATTTTTAGTGGTAGATCCCAAATTGAGATCTTAGATCACTTTTTGGTGGATCCCATAGTGTCACGTAGGATTGAAGATCTCTCACGACCTCTTTCTCTTTTTTCTTTAGTGGTAGATCTCATTTTAAAATCTTAGAGAGAGAAAAAGAGGAAAAAAATTATTTTTTTGAATTATATGCAGATCTTCAGGTTCTTGTACAAGAACTTATTCTCCATGTTGGAAATCTGTTCACCTCATTTATTAGGAGATTTAATAAAGATCAGATCTTGAGCTCAAACACTAAAGATGATCTCAGGGTTCCAAATGATGTTCTTGCTCCACTTATTTTGTGGGACAAAAAGATGACCATTAGGGTACATGCCATGTGGTTTCTTAGAGAGAGTTAAAGCCATAGGACAAGGGTTGGTGGTTCCTTCGTGGGCCCCACAAGTTGAAGTGCTTAGACACGAATCCACGGGGTGGGTTTTTGACACATTGTGGTTGGAGTTCGGTTTTAGAGGTTGTGGTACATGGTGTGCCAATGATTGTGTGACCTGTATTTGTTGAGCAAAGGATGAACGCGACAACCATAAGTGATGTGCTCAAAAGTGGCTGTGAGGCCTAAGGTTGATTGTGAAAGTGACATAGTGAAAAGAGAAGAAGTTGCAAGAGTGATCAAGGTGCTGATGAAAGGAGATGATGAGAGCTTGCAAATGCGCAACAGAATTGAAGGCTTTAGTGTTGCTGCTGCTAATGGGATTAGTGAACATGGTTCATCTCCTATGACACTCTCTAGTCTAGCATTCAAATGACAAAGTTGTATTAGGAAATCCTAATTATTGTAATTACAAAATCTTATATCAAGGATTATGAAATGAGAGTTTCTATTAAAATGTAGTATTTAATGCATTTTAGTAATTTTTTAGAAAAAAAAAACATTAGTTAATTATTATCTTTGGCAAGAGTGTGGTTAATAAGCTTTTGAGAGTTTAACAAGATTTGACATTATATTTAAGATTTTGATTTTTGCGCATCTACTTTCTTTTCAAGTTTGACTGATTATTGCTTATGGCATTTATTTTGGGCTCGGCTTGAGTTTGACTGCTAAATAATGTGGGGAAAAACTTTATACACTCAGCAAAAGACTAATACACCATTCCAATACAGTGTATTTCCAAGAATACCCTTGCTTTATTACAGGCTTCAAATATACGAATTCACGAATCCGTAAGATTCTTACGGATTCGCCAATTCGTAAGAATCTTACGGATTTACTAATCCGTAAGATTTTTTTTGAGTTAATCCTTATAGGTCCATATGGATTGGCCCAATCAGTAAGTAATTTTTTTTAAAAAAGTTAAAAAATATTTTTTCAAATAATTTAAAATAATGGCGCATGAAGGTTTCAAACCAACTAAGCTAATAGGTCAATTATGCTAAAAATCAATTAATGTTGATACATATAACATTAAATTTTTGAATGTATATTTAATATACGTATAAGTTTACATAATAAATTTTGTAACAATTAATTTTGATTTAATAATTAAAGTATTTTTTACATATAACATGATACTCCAACCAACTAAGCTAATAGGTCATTTATGCTAAAAATCAATTAATGTTGATACATATAACATTAAATTTTTTAATATATATTTAATACACATATAAGTTTATATAATAAATTTTTAACAATTAATTTTGATTTAATAATTAAAGTATTTTTTAATATAAAAATTATAGTTTTAATTAAAATCACAAGTTTAATAAAAATTTGCAGGTCTAATAAAATTATATTTGTATTTACAGGTTAAATTAAAAATTATATCTATATTTACACTTTATTAAACCTGCAAATTTTTATTAAACTTATGATTTTTATTTAAATCTATGATTTTTATATTAAAAATATTTTAATTATTATATTAAAATTAATTGTTACAAAATTTATTATGTAAACTTATACGTGTATTAAATATATATTAAAAAATTTAATGTTATATGTATCAATATTAATTGGTTTTTAGCAAATTGACTTATTAATTCAATTGTTTGAAGTGTTGAGTTAATAACGTGAAGGTCGAACCTGCATACGTCATTATTTTAAATTATTTAAAAAAATATATTTTAACTTAAAAAAAATTACAGATTGGGCCAATTCGTATAACTTAAAAAAAAAACTTATGGATTCGTGAATCTATAAAAAAACTCGTGAGAGTACTTTGATCATTTAAAAAAATAGAATGATGTATTAATCTTTTGCTGAATATATAAAGTTTTTCCCAATAATGTGGTACCGAATCCCTTTTAGGCTTTAGCACTGTAACTTATTTGTCCATGTTGCATTTTACTTTATCCCGAGAATGAATAGTGCAGCACTATACCGTCTATACGTGTATCCAATATCTGCACGTCATATGTGTATATATTATTATTATATACTATATAACTATAACAAGAAAATAAGAACAAAATGAAATTAGATAACATTTATAAATTAGTTAATAATTAATTAATAGAGAATTAAATTTAGTTTATGATAAATCTTATTTTATTTTTATCTTATTGTTTTCCTAAAAGTGTTTATACAAAAACTTACCTCAACAAACCCAAAACATTTTTGGAAGATGTCGAGTTCAAGGCTGTTGTAACTTGTACTTCTCATTGCTTTCCAGAATGCAAATTGAATTTCATAATGGATTTTCGAAAAGCGTTGAGAAATGTAGGAAACATTAGTGAAATTGCAGGAAGTACGTGCCCGTGTTCAATCTTCTTTAGGTTTTCTGTTACGGCCCAATTCCTTATAACTGGCCCAAAATAAATGTTATTAATCTCTTTTATTAAAAAATTTAATATCACTTTTGGTTGATTATATTTCGTAATTATTTTACTTATACATTAAATTTCAAAAGATTCACTATAATACTTTAAATTTTTAAAATGTCTCATTTTGATCCATTGGATGAGAAACATTTAAAAATTAACAAGAATTATATGACATGTCCGTTAGTTGTTGAGTACGATGGTAATATGGCTAGACTTTCAAAATGAGATTGTTTTGAACAATGCCTTTTTTGTTTCAATTTGATCCTTAAAGTTTTAAAAGTGTTTCAATTTAATCCATTAATTAAGAGGTTATTAAAACATGATGAATACTGAATAATGTTGTGCATTGGTAATCAGACCATCACAAAATTATAAATTACTTGCAGCAACTTAAAGCTACAACATTGCCAAACTATAAATTACTTGTAGCAATTTGAAACTACATCACGAACCCGCAACAAACATGTTCATAATAGACCGTGTGATTCCATAACTGAAACTTCAAAATCGACCTTGGATCCCTTAAAAAATCGAATCAATTTCATTCCAGACCCAAATACCCCTCAATACAAAATCCTAAATCAGAGAATGTGGGCAACAAGATCCAATTATTTGCAACAGCTTGAAGTTAAAAGTTGAACCCTCCATTCCAATTTCGGACTAAAGAAATGACCCTTTAATTTGAAGAGGAAGAGGAAGAACTCATTGGAAGAAAAAGAAGAACCAGAAACCATTTGAAGAAGAAGATACCATTTGTAGAAGAAGACCCCAAAGGTAAAAAACAACCATTCCAATCTTATTAAAAAATTAATTATATAAATTTTTCCACATTAGAAAAACACGTATACATGGTGCACAAACCAACGAGACAACTTAACGGACACGTAAGCATTTGCTAACATCCGTGAAACCATCAAAAAAACTAAAATGATCCATTTTAAAAACTTGAATAACTAGAGTGAAATTTTTTAAACTTAATGTATTAGAATAAAACAATTATGAAACATAATAGATTAAAAGTGACATTAAGCCATATTAAAAAAGAAAATAATAACTAAAAAACGAAAAAAGGAAACAATAATAGGAAATAGTTTCTAGAATTAACTTTGTTAAGATTCTATTTAGGGTGTATGAAATGCACATTACAAAAATCAGTCGCAAGCTTGCATTATGCAGCTATATATATCCATTGTATTGCTCTATGAAAAACATTTAAATTAGTGCCAACAGCGTCTTTGTGGAGACTCAAGACTAGTGGAGAGACCCATGCAGTAAAAATTATATTTGTAGTTCTTTTGTTCTCCTGCGAATTTCTTCAACCCTTAAATCCTCCATTAGACTTTTTAAGATTTGCATTTTCCTCTTTCACCACTATGCCATTGCGATACTAAATTTTGGTTTTATCATTATTATTTGGCAACAAGATTTTAAAATCTCATTGAATTTGGAGGCCAGGTACCCACTGCCTAATCTTTTTTTATTAAAAACTTACACCTATTTAATTTTCTTCATATCTTATTCAAATATATTAACAACTATTATTTTAAAAAACTACGCATAGCTCATTTGCGTTTACTCATGAACCATGCGCATACAGTACAACAACCCTTAATTAAAGTATGAAAGGTAAGAGTGTATAATAAGGGATGTAATGTAAGTACGTAATTTTCGTAATTGCAACTTGCGAGTCAACCTCCATTAAAATTCTTGTTGACAAAATGTATGAATAAGACAAGAAAAAGCTTTCAAATGGTAATGTGAAATTGTGAATAGTAACATACTAACACGTAGGCGAAGCACATTTAATGATGGGAATGAGATCGATACAAATTTATGAGATACTTCACAGGAAAGGTGTTATTAATCAGTATTGTTTAATATTAATTAAAAATTAAAATCATAATTTTGAGTATTCTAAAATAAAATATTTTAATTTCTTAACTAATATAAAGATATTTATTAACATTTATTCTTTATAAAAAGTTACACCAGAAGTATTTAAAGAAAAATAGTTAATAAGTTTTGTCCGACTCAAGGGTTTTTTTTTTTTTTTTTTTTTTTTTTTTTTTTTTTTTTTTTTTTTTTTTTTTTTTTTTTTTTTTTTTTTTTTTTTTTTTTTGCAGTACATGAATGCAATTAAAGTTCAAATTGATTGTTTTTTGCTGAGGTAAAAAATCAAATTTGATATAGCTGTTTGACTATTCAAAGTCAGCAAAGAGTAAAAACCATAAATAAAAATTATTTAAATATTCATAATGAGTAGAAATATTTTATTTTATTATTTAAAAACTGACGTTATATTTTTATATAATAGGATTATTTATTAAAGTTAGTAAATAGATATAGTTATATTAAACTTAGCAACAACAAAAATTGACATACGTAGAAACAAATACAAATTTATTTAAAATAAAATTATATAAAAATGAAACATAAAAAGATCTATTATATATGATGATGACAGAACTAATACGTATATAAAATTAAGAAGATAATTAGACATATAAACTAGAATGAGATAATAAAATGAACTTAATTTTATCAAATGTTATTTGGTTTTATCTTAATTTCAATCAATCCAAAACATCATATATATATATATATATATATATATAAATCCAATTTTTTTAATACATTAATTCAATCCAAACAAACAAATCACGCTAATTAATATGAAATATTAAAACAAAACAAAAAACAGCAATTGAAACTACTTAATTATTAGGCGATTACCTCATTCAATCTTCCAGTAATTAAAGTCTTCCCAAACTTTTCCACTTTTGTGCCAACTTGCATATTGTCCTTGTGGACGACCCATCTTGCATCACAGCACGTGCAGCAAAATTTTGAAATTCCTTCATTCTCCGACGAATTTCTTCACCCTCCAACCCCTCCATAAGACACTTTATGAGTTTAACAATTTCCTCCTTCACCAGCACACTATTGCCACTAGTGTTGACTTTTGGTCTCACAGCAACTTTCAATCCATCGGTTACCAAAGCCGCATTGGTTCTTTGTTCAGCAAACAAAGGCCAAGCCATCATTGGCACTCCACACACCACACTCTCCAAAACCGAACCAACCACAATGAGTCAAAAATGCACCAACTGAATTGTGACCTAGGACCTCAACTTGTGGGGCCCAGCCACTCATAACCAAACCCTGTCCTTTGGTTCTCTCTAGGAACCCCAAAGGTAGAAAATTCAAAGGATCATCCGCCAAACCACCATCACTAAAATAAGTAGCACTTGGTCTATCATTTGCTGCTCTTAAATTAACCCACAAAAATTTGTGCCTACTCAATTCCAACCCTAAAGCAAGCTCATTGATTTGCTCTTGGGAGAGTGTGCCCCCACTTCCAAAGGATACATAAAGAACTGAATTAGGTGGTTGCATATCCAACCACAATAAACACTCACACCCACTTTTTTGATCACTAGGCCCAGTTTGTGTAATAGGCCCAATTGGATACACAGGTGGGTAGTTACAATTCCCATTACCAAGTTGGGATATTGCTTTTGTTGTTTCTTCTTCCAATTCCATGAAGCTATTCACCAATATACCATCGTGAACACTACGGTATCTTTGGCAACGTTGAAGGAATAACTTGTACTCCAAACTAGACCTATTTTGAACACTATTTGGAAGATCTCTGCCATAAATAGAGATGCAACCCGGAATCTCTATTAGGTTAGGGTGATCTCTATACTCACAAGAAACTTGTTGATCCAAATTTGAAGAATGAAGGCATAGGGATAACACCATGGTGGAGCAAGGGAAGTAAATATAGGACAAGATATCGAGTTTCTTACCAAACTCAAGTGCCTCGGGGACCATGGCATCAGCAACGAGAGCAACAACGTTGGTGGTGTCAAAGATTGATCTTAGGGTGTCCCTCACAGAGGGCATGGCGCGAGAAACCGAGAGTTGAATTTGGATTTCCACGGAGACCCCATTGTTATTTAGGTCCTCGAAGTGCACCAAGGGGAGGAAAATGCACTGAATGTTCGGAGGGAGGGAATCGAAGAAAGGTTTGGTGGTGTTGAGATTGTTGGAGGGTGAATTCAACGTTGGAATGATGCATGTGACGTGGAAGGTGTTGTTGTTGTCGAGATTAAGGAGTCGTTTTGCGAACTCGAGGATTGAGACTTGGTGGCTGAAAGCTGGGATAGAAACAAGGGCTATGTGAGTTGTTGTTGCTGCTGATTCCATGGTTGAAACCAGAGACAGATTTTTTACAATGGTGGTAAGAAACAAAGTATAAGTGTTTAACGTAGGACTTTGTAAAAGGTTCTAATTGTGTTCGCTTTCAAGAGGGGGTAGATGGTTGTATATATTCATTCATTATTCATTATTAATGCATTTATGTCAGTGACAGCAAAATGTTATTAAGTGGTCCACTACGGTACTCATTAATTTCTATAAATGTGTGGAAGCTTTCTCCGTCCCACTGATCCATGTTCTAATCGTTGTATAGCTTTTTAGGGGAAAAACACTATACTAGAATGTATCTCAAATAATTGATATTTAGATCTTGGTGGTGCTGCATATACCTTAGTTTTTTTGTTGCAAGCATATCTTATCTTAGTGTTAGCAGCTGTAATGTGTTGCTAGTTCTGAATTTTGGCAATACTAGAGGACAAATTAAGAGTGGGTTCTTTAGCAGATATATATGGTTTTAAGACTAATGGTGTTTTGGTTTGTAATTTTTCTTCCTGATGTAAGTGTTGTTAGTGAGAAAATTTCTTATGATCACCTCACTGCCCAGTTTTTGCTATCAATATATATCCTTCTTCTTTGCCTATTAAAAAAGATAAAAAAAATTATAATGATTAATGTTTTTAATTAGTTTTCAATCAAATATAAAAACGTTTACACTAAGTTTTCCATTTAATAAAATATTTATTAATGTGCTTATAGAAATTAAGTATAAAAAAATAAGAATATTTTAATAAAATTAGATCCTAATATGAAACATTAATACACCAATTAAAAAATAATTTAAAACTCCACGATATTTAAGTATGTTACTTCTTTAACAGCAATACACTAAAAGATAAGGTGTACATTTAGATTTTTCCTTAATAAAATTGCATGACTTTGGTTTATTTTAGGTTGAATGTTCTTTTTGGTCTTTTATATTATTTTTTTATATTAAATTTTAAAAATCTCATTTTGATCTTTTATATTTTTGAAAGATTTTGTTTTGATCTTTTTTGGCTGAAACGTTAAATATGTTAACATAAAAGATGTGAGGTATCCATTAATGTTGATTGAGATAATGACATGACATTAATTGAAAGGAAGTCATTTTAAATACTTTCATTTTGATCCTTATGTTTTTAAATGGTTCTATTTTGATAATTTAAGTTTATTAAATGGTTTCATTTTGATCCATAAAGTTTGTGAAATGATACATTTTGATTTTAACAATTACATATAATGTCAGAGTCTAATGAATGTAATTGAAGATATTACATCAAAATGATCTCGAGTTAGATGTGGTGGATGATATAATGTATTTTTTGTTTACAACTTTATTTAGCATTACTAATTGATTTGTGCAAGCTAAGTGTACAAGTGAAAATCATTTTTAAGTTAGACTTAATCATGTGCATACATGCATATAAGTAAGTCAATTAGTGACACTAAAAAAATGAAAACAGTAAATATATTACAACATCCAATGTAGAAACAAACCTAGTGAATAAGTGTTATGTTGTAGCATATTCAATCTTCAATCACTTCCTAAAATTATTATACAAGTGTCTAAGACAAAACCTTTGTGATAGTTTTGATAGAATGTCATCAATTACATTCAATAGACTCTAACACCATATGTAAAATTGTTAGGACCAAAAGCTCCACAATATTTGCATAGGAAAGTGCTTCCTAAAGTTATTGTATAGGTGTCTAAGACAAAATCTTTGTGATAATTTTGATAGAATGTCATCAATTAGATTCACTAGACCTTGGCTCATATGTAATTGCTGGTACCAAAACGTACCATTTTGCAAGCTTGATGGATTAAAATAAAACCTTTTATAAAACTTAAATTAAGTAGCAAAATAGAACCATTTGCAAACATAGAGAATCAAAATGGGATCAATTAAAATGACATTGTTTCAATTAATATGTCAAACTATCATCCTAATTAGTGTTAACAAATGCGTCACACTTTTCTATTAACATATTTAACGTTTTAGTAAAAAAGAGACCAAAATGAAACTTTTAAAATTTAATGTATTAAAACAAAAAAAGAAATACTATAACATAAAGAACTAAAAGAAATAGATAGCCTTTATTTTATGACGATTTTTATTGGATGCATATTGTTTAAACTATATAATAATGTTAGAAGTACATTATATTTTTTTAACAGAAACCATATTTTTATATTTTTTCTGGATTAAATAAGTTCTAACTAACTGTTACAAAATAGGTACCAATATGAATTCATTCACAAATTATATTTCTTCATGTCAATGAGCTTTCTTATATACACCAAGTCAGTATAACTACTTGCTAATAATCAGGAAACTATTTCACCTAATCTAATCTTGTAAAAACAGAAACAAAACATATATAATAGCCTAACAATCTGTTTACATAATTTGAAATTTAAATAATATAATTCAACACTCTCTCTCAAGTTGGTGCAAAAATATCAATCATGCCCAACTTGTCTATTGTTTCTTGAAATGCTTTTACAAATCCAGCCTTGGTAAGTACATCAGCGAGTTGTTTTTCAGACTTAATAAATGGGAAGTGGATTGTACCTTCATCAAGCTTTTCCTTTATAAAATGTCTATCAACTTCAACATGTTTGGTCCTATCATGTTGAATAGGATTGTGTGCAATCTCTATGGCAGCCTCGTTTGAAAAATCTCAAATAGTAGATCATGCATATGATTATAAAACACCAACTAACAAAAAATCAGAGGTATCAAAGTTATGATTGAATGTACCTTGTTGGACCATTATTGAATCAAAGGAAAGCTGAAGAAGATGAGGGAACAAGATGGGAGCATCAGCGATGGGAGCATTATGGCTCATGAGACTTAATCCCAGTATATATATGCTAGAGAGGGGACCTAGCAAACCTAATCAACAGTGTGTTTAACGGGTCCACCCATCATAGAAGCCCAGTCAGACACTAATGCCTACACTGCTGTCCAACTAGGCCCAATACCAAAAGATGCTATAAGCCCAACTCAACATGATCACCATGGGAACAACCAAATAATAAAAATTGGAATATCCATTAATCCAATTAATTTAAAATACAAAACTAATTAATTAATGTTGTCCACATAAAGGAAAATTTCTAACATTCTCCCACTTGGACTATATTAATTAATTTAATATTATTTTAAAAATCGTTTTATTTCAAAAATGACTCTATCGGGTTAATAACCAAAAAAAAAATTCATCTTACTTGGCCACAATTTTGAAAAACAATATTCTAATTCCAGCATCTCAAAAAATCGATTCAATCCAATATAACCCCATCATAGGAACATGACGATCAATATACCAAAAATATCATAGCATATGACCTTCCATACTCACATACAATGAGTATTACAGCTTCATGAACCTGAGCCTAGTAGTGTAGTAAGAATTAGTGCCAAAAAGTGATCAACAATGTAACAACTAATTCTTATCGGTCCTCAATGTAATTTTTCAACAACATGAAATTACATTAGTGTAATTTCCAAACAACGTGAAATTAAATTTTTTCTAATGCAATTTCTCAACAAAATGAAATTACATCACCGCAATTTCTAAACAACATGAAATTGCCTTTTCAATCCAATTTCTTAACAACATGAAATTGAATTAATGCAATTTCCAAATGACACGAAATTGCCCAGGTTAAATAAACCAACATGTTACAATGCAACATGAGATCTCAAAATTTTGTGACATCCAAATATCTTTAAGCTCACAACATGCTTAAAGATATTATTTCATATATATATTTCTCAGTCGACAGGAGAAAAACAATAATAATGATCATTAATAAAATTCAAACAAAAGTCACAAAATAATTATCAGTTTGCATACAAAAGTGACTCAAAAAACAAACTGAATATAACTCCCACTGATCAAAGGAATCGAAAGAATCTAAAATATTCAAAAGCAAGTCTCTATGCAAACTGAATATAACTCCCACTAATCAAGGGAATCGAAAAAATCTAAAACATTCAAAAGTAAGCCTCTATAACTCCCACTAAATGAGTTCACTACATGAAATATTTTTAGATGAAAGACTCTTGTTTCATTTAATAAATCAAAATCTTATTGAAAAATAAAATGTCATCTACATAAAGTACTAAGAAATTATATTTACTCCAACTTACTTTCATGTAGATGAATTAGTCACATATATTTAAATTAATTTATAAAGGAATTAACAAAAAATTCATTGCTAATGCATTAAAATAAACTATAATGCAAAATATACTTTTAACAAAGTAAGTCATTACAACGAGACCAGCAAAATAATACATCCCCTTTAGACACAATGCACATACCAAGGTTTAAACCAAGGACAAAGCCTCAGATAAATAAATCAACGCGTATACACTGACTTTAGAGAACTGTCCCCTTTGGACAGACAAATCACCTAGACCAATGCACCTCCAATAATTTTATTATAGAAAATCTTCCAATTAAAACACACAACAATCCCCTTTGGGCAGGAAATTGCATGAAATAACCAGAAGCATTCTTCAAATATAAAAAAAAAATTCATGACTAATAAATTTGAGCAACAACAAATAATTTATATATCATAAACCCCCTTTTGGGTAGGAATATAATATACAAATATTTTCCATCACATGAAGATTTAAACAACAAGGAGACTTACATATAATTATAAAAATCCTAGTTATTTTATAGTTATTACATATGTAAATGTGTTGTTTACATTTTGGAAGATTAATCCATTCAATTTTGATGTTTCGGTAGGTATCAAGTGTATCTAGGGCATCCAAAGCAATCAAGACAAGCAAAAAGGGCAAGAAGGTCATTTTCTGGGAGCTAAACTCACCCAAGGTCGCCTGGGCTAATAACCTATCTTCACTATTAAGAGTTAACTCACCCAGGCGAGCATATCATGTGTAAAAAACTCGCTTGGGCGAGTGGAGTTCTTCAGACTTAAGCAATTAACTGGCCCAGCGAGTAAAACAAGGCTAAATCACTCGCTTGGGCGAGTGGACCTGACCAGCTTCACCATACTTATAAAAAGCCATGCAAATGAAGAAGAGAACATGAATTTTGAGAGGGAGAATGTGAGAGACATAGAGAGAGGTGAGAGAAGAGAGAAAAGGAGTGGAAACTCTGGAGAAACGGGTCGGGGATTGTCTCCTTCGTCATGTCTTATGTTGATCGCTTGCTCTACACAATGATCGATTAGTTTCTCTAAAGATTTGGATGTAATCTTCGTACTCTTATGTATCTCTTTTGATATTTGATATATGTATGAATCTTTTCTACTCATTCTGGTAATTTCATTTTGTTCTTAATGCTTGATTCTACTTGATCACTAGTTTCATGAAATTGGATTCTAAGCTTGACTGGAAAGTGCCTTTAGGATTTGAACTGGATGATTTTATTTTTTTTACGTTATGTTGCTAGGAATAGAGCAAAATGTTTTGATTGCTAATAGCACGAGATTATGATTGTAATGTTGGGTTATTTACTTCATATGCGAGGGATCGATATTCGGTAAATATCCTTAGGATTCTCGAATGCGAGGGATCGATTCGGGGTGACTTAATGTGTGCATTAGTAATGTTAGAAAATGATTCATATGTGTTAATATTAAAAGATTACTGAGGGTATGAACGATGAAACTCAATCCTACATTCTCTTAAATTAATTAAATTTGTTTTACTTGTTTGTGTAATTTTTCATAATTTCTTTAAATTTGTAAATTCTGTTATTTTCGCAAAATCATGAAATTTCGATCATATTTGTTGTACATAACTATTGAACTTATTACTTTCATCTGGATTAACTGAGTATCTCAAGTCCTGTGGAGACGATCTTTTTATAAATTATGTAACCTGCGATGACATTGGTACGCTTGCCAAAAGTCTAAGAGTTGGATGGTCCTCCATGAGAGAACCCACCCGCGATGGTGTTAATCACACCTCAGGTTTGTTGGGTGGACTCATTCTCTTATTGTTGAGGCGGCTAGCGTTCATATCTTGGCTGATGTTGCCTCTGTCGCCCCCTGTCTTCCGTTATGCCTCTTCTTCTTTCAACATCTTGGTTTTTGTATTGGTCTTCAGGGTCATCCCCTAAGTCTGGTTCTAGTTGGGTGATTATCAGGTCTTTTTACGAACCGAGATAAGTACCCTGCTTGGATGAGTTCATCGATTTTTTCCTTCAGGACCCAATACTCTTAAGTGTTATGACCACTACTGCGATGATATCTACAGCATTTGTTTGGATCCGCCCTTGGCTTGAGAGATGATGAAGGAGATGGTAATTTCACCTGAACCTCCGTATTGAAGGCTTCCTCCATGATGGTGGCCCGATTGACCGTCAGGGGAGTGTAACCCTCATACATGGGTCTTTTCAGGAGAGGTTGGTGTTTGTCTATCTTCTGCTTTTTGTCCAACATCTGTGGATCAGCTTTGACTGTCCCTTCATGCTTTTCTTTATCCAACTTGTCTGACTTCATTTCGGAATTTGGACATTTCCTCCATCTGTATGTAAACTTTGGATCGTTCGCGTATTTTGTCAATACCAGAGGGTGATTTTTTGCACAGACTGTCCACGAAACTGCTTGGTCATAAACCTAGCATCATAGAGTGTAATGCTACCTCAGGATTGAGGTTCCATATTTGAACAACTATTTATCCGAATTGTTTCATAAATCTTTGAAGAGGTTCATTATCTGCTTAATGAAACTGTCGATGAGACCGGCTGATCGCATATTGTGCACTAAATCTCTGAACAAAAGTGTTGAAATTGTTGATGCACCATGGAGGGAGTCCACCGTACCATGTCAAAGTTTCACCCTTTTGAGAGGTAGGAAACACTCGACACAATACAACATCATTATTTGTGTACAAGTTTTCCTGAGTGAGGAAGGCATCCAGATGCTCATCAGGATCAGTGTTGCCATCATACCTCTCTAGATGGACGGTGAGTATGATCTGGAGAATGTGAGGCCGCATGGTAAGTTTTACCGCGACACCACGATGGGGGCCAAATGTTCTTACCAAAATCTGGAAGTGCCACACACAGGGTGGATGTGGTCCAGGTGGGTTCCAAACTTTGCACGTCGAACGATCAGTCAACCTTGTTAAGGAAGGGAGCCTGCAAAATAAAGGAAAGGACTCTGATGCTCAATTAAGTACATCAGTTATAGAGAGGAATGTATAACTGAAGGTGAGTGTCCGAGGTGGTCTCAGGATAGGAATGAATAGGATTTTCCAAGTATGTATCAGATTGGGAATGAAATATGTAAAATGTTAGATAGAACCTGTATTTATAAAGTACAGCGTGGACCTTGTGCCTTTGTTGAAAATTAATTTGTTGCTAAGATAAAGACTGTTATATAATTCAATTCAAATTGTAGATAATACATACCTTATAGATAATTTGTTGCTAGTAGATAAGTAATAACTTGTAGATAACACCTTGTAGATAATATGAAGTTTGTTAAGAGATAAAGTTGTTACAATATTTGAATAAATAAGTGTAACAAATAACCTATTGGCCTAAACAGACTGGCTTCTCGTCCGCGCTCATTTAGCATGGCTGACGTGGAGGTCAGACACTTGTACAGTGACCCCACAATAATGGCCACATGTGCTTTTACTATTTTGTGCAGTACAAAAACAAAATCCATTTTGTTTTTATTTGTCAACTATTAGCATATTTAAAAGAAAATCCATTTTTTATTTCTATCTGCATACTATCAGCATATTTAAAAAAAAAATGTTTCTAATCAATAAATCAAATATATCCATGCAGGAAAAAAATAATTGAAAGGATATATCACATATTATTAACTTTTATGATAATAATCAAAATCTTGGTGCAATCCTATAAATTATATACTACAATATATCTTATATATATATATATATTATATGTATATAATGATATAATTAATTTTTTGCATATATTATCAATATAATATAACAATATAATCAATGAGTCAAATATCTCTATGCAGAAATATATAATGAGAATGATATATCATACAACTGGCATAATATCATATATTATTGATTTTTATCACAATAATCAAAATTTTTGTACAATTGTATAAATTATATGCTACAATATATTGCCATATATTGCAATCATATAATATAATAACAATCATAAAAAGAAATCACCAATCAAAATTAGTACATATCGATATATGTGATATTTCCCAAATTAGTACCAACAATGAATTATAGATCAGTTTAAATATCTCCCAGATATATTTAATAAACACACATAAAAAAATGTATGATATTAATTTCATAATTTCTAAACATCTAAATAAATATATCATAATATATAAGTATATACTTTGTGAATAACTTCACAATGAAAAGTGTTTGAGTCTAATCATTCTATAAATTATACAAAATATAATTTCACTTAAAAGGAATGAACTCATTAACATTTAATCAAACATGTTTTCATCTTCAAAGCTACTGAAAACATGTTAAATCTAGCAAATATTACCTTAAAATCGTATAATTCACATATTTAATATATATTTGTATAACCTTTCAATACATGAAAAAAATTAATCTACTATTATATATCCAATATATAATAAACAAATATATATCTCAATACATTACATGTAGACCAAATTCAATATCACAAGGTGATCAGGATATATTATTTTTACTTTCATTACAATCACTATATATTGTACATGATATAATATAATAATAATAATAATAATAATCTAAAGTATATAATAAAATCTTGATTCACATGTCAAATATACAAAATTCACTAAGCATAATCCAACAATTGAATATAGGTTTCAAATTTAACAAATCAAGTCAAAGATATTTTAGCAAGCTTATGTACAATGCATGCATTTACGATTTTGATCTCAAAAAACAATTATGCAACCATTGTCGTACAATTTAATGAAACACATTTTGATTATTCAAAATGAAGTCAATAAAAGGGTTTTGTAACAAAAAAAAAAAGAGCACACACGGTGCTTTATATTTGGATGACTTTCTTTCGAAAAAACAAGATATATCACATATCTAATAATCCAATATAATGATTGTGCATCTCGAAATGTTTCAAATTCAACAAACCACATATTTTCACAACAATTGCAATATGCTTCATGGCCCCGAGCAAAAACATATTAACTTTTAGAGAAAAACACATTTCATAGTATAATTTTAAACACAAAAGTCTCATGGCTCTGATACCAATTGATATGGACATAGAAGTGTTTCCAACTCTTGCAGCGAAAAAATTATGATCTATTTTGCATTAAAAAATATACAACAATAGAGAGTTCCTCTAAATAGTAAATCTTCTTTCTACTTTTTAGGTCTAAAATTAGGCTTAAACTTTTCTAGTTTGTGTCTGGTATATTTTGCCTTAAGTAGATGCTTCTTCTATTGTAATGTTAAATAGATATGGATTTGGACCTTTTTTTCAAAGAGAAAAAAAAGGAATGATTTTATTTAAAATAATTTCATACCTCTTTATCTTTATAAAAATAAAAATTACCTCATATCTTTTATTTTAAGAAGTTTCTTGATATAAGATAAAGATAATTGACAATTAATCACATGACTAATTATGATAACTTATCACTTGATCTGATCTTGATATGTATTAATAGAATATTATTATGATTTTATGGACAACTTTCACATTTATAAAATAATACTTTTTTTTATATTATTACATTCTTGGTGCTAGCAAATAATATAATAATATTCAACTAGAATTTTTATTTGATTAAATTAAATTTTCTAATTTAATTATCAAATAAATTATATTTTTTTTGCAAAAATTGGAACACTCATTTGTGTGTTACCCAATAGGTTCAATATTTAACTAGTAGTAAATTAATAATAATTAATTTACTAATCAAGGTAGACGTCTAGCAACACTCCTTAACGTCCGAATAGCATGAAGTAACATTTTTCCTTTAAGAACCAATAAAAGAATAATGTAATATTTCCTTCCATCATTTACAGCTCAAGGTTAATACTAGAGTATAATATTATTGTCAAACTTTAATAAGCTAACACATTGAATTAATGAATGACTTAAGAAACTTTTTTCTTCTTTCGTTCAATTGTCCTGACTAAGGTCTTAATTCTATCATAGAGTTCAAACTCATTACCTATAGTTGATTGATTCTTTCTTGATCAATCATTAATTCTACAAGTATTTAATCATATTCAATATTCATTCACCTAGTGCCATAATGAATTAGGTGTCTAAATTAAAATAGAATAAATAACTTGTTAATTATTATAATAATCTCATATAAAAGGAAACTATTATATTTCTTCTTGAGAACTTTCTATTGACATATCAAGGTAATATTAACTGTTAGAAATTTTCTATTGAGTCATTTCAATGATGACATGCACATGTACATCATCCATATATGCAATTTAATAAAGGAGACCTATTAATCTTTGTCCAATAAATACCATTACATATGTATTTATCTATCCGATATTCACAATAATACTATAATCAAGAACAATTTAGATTAAAATTATAAAGGACTTATTTTTCATTATCATAATCTCAATCATAATAACAAGTCTACAATTTTAATCAAGGACTTGTCAAATTAACAATTTAATAAAACAATAAATATGATAATAAAATAAAGAATAATTTTTTACTAAATTAATAAAATGATGGATTGAATCTTGGACATACACATTTATCCCCAACATAAGACGCTAGAGAAGAGGTTTAGAAATATAAAAATGATCCAACATCGATTTTATTAAAAACCAATGTTATCTATGCATTTAACAACACCAATTTTCAAAAATCAATGTTAACTAATTACTAACAACACCATTTTTTTAAAATTGATGTTAATATTGTACTAACAACATCGATTTTCAAAAATCCGATGTTAAGTTTCTGCTAGTAACATCAATTTTTTGAAAATCAATGTTAAGAAGTTCCATTTGTTTAAGGAAATTGCATCACGCATAATTTCACATCTATTTTTCTTGTAACTAATATTAAATTAGTGATGTGGATTTCATATTTTGTAATAGTGTGGTGTGTTTTTCTTGAATATGTAGACATTTGTGTTCATTTGTGTCTTTAGCATTGCATCTTTTGATGATCCTTAAGTCGTGTAGAGCTTCTAATGTGTACCCATTGAGTTAAATTATCTCTAGAATCATGCTTCTAGTCATATACAACTTATGATATATGCACTTTGACATAAAACTAATGATTTCCCTTTTGCTTTTAGTTTCTTGCTTCTAAAGTTGGACACACGTCATATTTGAGAAACCAAGGCCGTAGGCTAATGCTTGTTGAGAAATCCTATTTCTTTGGACACACTTTGAGACAAACCATTAGTTGCAAATGTCTAAAGGACTTAAATTTGCTTCGTAAATGTTTGTTGTCATTAAATCATGTATCTCATAAACGGTTATGCTTCAACAAAAATTTCAATGTGATGTTTTTTTCCTTCATGAGAAAAAGGTTTTAAAATTCGTTATTTGTTTCCAGAAACAAAAAAAAAATATTTTCTTTCCAATATGTATTTAATAATGTATTTGGGGTAAATGGTGTCACATTAGCCCCCCAAATACCTAGGCACGACCTTGACATGCAAAATAGGCCTATCTTCATTCTTTTATATTCCTACTAATTACATCCATTTAATTGTTGATTGATGCATGGTCTTTGTAGAACAAGCATCTTCTTTTATTGCATTAATAGCATCTTCTTTCACCTTCTTCATTATTTTTCTCATTTTTTGACTTTCAATTTCTATTAGCCTCTTTATCACTTCAGCAACGTCTTCCTTTTCCACCATTCCATTGCCATTCACTTTTAGTCTTAGTGCCACTTTGAGGTCACTACTTAGCATAACAGCGTTCATTCTTTGCTTTGCAAAGAGTGGCCATGCTATCAATGGCACACCTTGCAACACACTTTCAAGGGTTGAATTCCAACCACAATGACTCATGAACCCACCAATTGAACTATGGCTGAGAATTTCAATCTGGGGTGCCCATGATGGAATCACCAAGCCTTGCCCTTTGGTTCTCTCCAAGAATCCATATGGTAAAAATTCCAATGGATTCTCATTTTGATCACTGTGATAAGCACTACTAGCTGAACTATTAGGTGCTCTTACCACCCACAAAAATTTATGATTACTCAATTCTAGGCCCATAGCTAGTTCAATAATTTGAACTTGTGACAATGTGCCACCACTCCCAAAAGAAACATATAGAACAAACTTAGGTTGTTGTTTGTCCAACCACCTTAGGCAGTCTAATTCATTGGGCTCAATGCTTGTTTTGATTACGGGCACAATAGGGTACACAGGAGGGTAGCCATTCCACTCTTGAGTTTTGCTTCCTACACCAGCGCTTTTTCTAATACACCCAGCATGCACAATGTAATACCGATTTTGCTCTTCTCGTAATCCGAAAGGCAATGGGTGTATGAATTCGTCAAGTTTCATACGGATTCGTAATCCGTAAGAACCTTACGGATTCATAATCCGTAAGACGAAACGAATTTGTAGAAACCTCACGAATTCGTAATCCGTAAGAATAATCCGTAAGAATCTTATTTTTATGGATTCGTAATCCGTAAGAGCAAATCCGTAAAGCTCTTACGGGTTCGCAATCCGTAAAAGCCTTACGGATTAGTAATCCGTACGACTTAAAATTTTTTAAAATGATTTTTGATATAATGTTCCAGGTAGGTGTCGAACCCGTAACCTTCGATTACAAGCATAGTGCTCTAACCAACTGAGCTACTAGATCATTCATGTTAGAAACTAATTAAAATTGCTATATATAACATTACAAATTTTAATGTATATTTAATACACATAAATTTACATAATTAATTTTTATCTAATAATATTTTTTTTACATATATAAATTTCTATTGTATATGAACCTATGATTTTATAAAATTAAAATTTGTAATATATATCAACCTAATATTTTTTATTCAAATTCAAGATCGATCAAGTCAAGGTTATGAACTTTTCCTTCAACGTGTTAAACGTTTTTGCACAGTGGATGGGATTTCCATTAATAGCTTTATGAAATAACGCCATGTATTGGTACACAACCTGGCATTTGAATAGGTTCTGGAAGGTCTTTGAACTCACATGATGTGTCTTCATCCAACTTGGGCAAGTGCAAGTACATTGAAAGTGTAAAAGCCGATTTTGGAAAGTAAATATATGACAACATGTTGAACTCTTTGGCGAAATCTAGGGCTTCATAGGCAAAGTTATCAACCATTAGGGCCACAACGGGAGTCCTTGAAGTCAAGGACTTTAAAGCCTTGTGTAAAGAGGGCAAAGAGTAAGTCACTGTGAGTTGCATTCGGGTTGAAGTTTCAAGCCCCTGTGGTATGTCAATGGGGTCCACTGGTGGAAGGAAAGTTGGAGTTATGCTTGGTGGAAGTGTTTTAAGAAAGGATTTTGAGAAACTTGGAGAGACCCAAGTGTCGGAATGAAGGCTGTAACATGCAAGAGAGGGTGGAGTTTAACAAGCCGTTTGGAGAACTCGGCAAAAAAATTAATTAATTACAATTTTAAAAAGAAATTACGAAAATACTGTAATTTGGAAACAAATTAAAAATCTATAGCAACCAAACACGTCCACCTGGGACTTGTTCAATCACGCCCAGGGAGGACGTGACTCAAGCCCAGTCACGTCCAGGGAGGACGTGTTTCACCAGGGATGACACGTGTCATCTTGGTGATGCTATAAACTTCGAACAATCATAATTTTTTATGTAACTGTCCGATGAAGGCGTATTTTATGTCAAAACGCTCAAAATTAATTGAAGTAATTAGAAAAAAAAATTAGGTTGCAATTCACTGATTGAGTAGATAAAAAATTAGAAAGCAAGAAATTTTTTGGGTGTCGGAAGATTAAATCGCAATTTTGAGGCACTTAGAGACATCTTTTGGGAAAATTTTTTGTTGGGACTTGCCAGCGGCTTCTCCTCTCAATTTCGAGCACGTGGCCACCAGTTTCGCCTCAATCGGACATCCCAGTCAAAAGTTATGGCCTTCCGAAATTTTTCTGCATCGCGCCGCAACATGACACGTGTCCCAAGATGACATGTGTCATCCCCTGGTGAAACACGTCCTCCCTGGACGTGACTGGGCTTGAGTCACGTCCTCCCTGGGCGTGATTGAACACGTCCCAGGTGGACGTGTTTGGTTGCTATAGATTTGTAATTTGTTTCTAAATTACAGTATTTTCGTAATTTCTTTTTTAAAATTACGTCCCTGAGCATTTTTTATATTAATTGAAAAGTATATTAAAAATAAGTTAAAAGAAAAAGAGACTGAAAAAAATGAACTTATACTATAGAGTTAGCATGTAATTAAGATGGTATGACATAAAAATAAATTAATAGAAGTCATAATATAAAATTATAATTGAATGCCTTTAAAAATAATAATCACTACTTTAAAATTATAACAAATTTATGAATTTATATAAATAATTAAAAACAATTAAAGTTGTTGATTTTTTCTGACTTCACTATTAAAAAAAATCAAAGTCATGAATTATTTTACCATTTCATACCCATAAATCATAAAAATCAAACTCCATTTGAAACTTAATTAAAAAAATACTCTCATTTGATAAATTCCAAATAGAACTATCCCTCTTGATCTAACTCCCCCAAATTTTTTTTGACGTATATTACTTTTGAGTCTAAAAGATTAAAAACATTTAATAGTAATGAACAAAAATCATAAAAATCATTAATACACAATACTAATGGACATTAATTGATGACTTTCGTAACTTCCAGCCATTTAAAAAAACATACTTTTGTTTCCTTAAAAAAAAAACTTTTTAACCCTTTACTTTGTGCGCAAAGGTTTTTAGATGTATACTACTTTGAGTATAAAAGATAATATTCGTTTACCCATGATTTGTTTTATTTAACGTTATCAATTTAGTGATATTTTAAATCTTTTATACTTAAAAGTAATGAGTCTCAAAAACTTTCACTCAAAGTAACGGGTTAAAAATGTTATTTTATTATTAAATGGTTGAAAGTTACAACTTACAAAAGTGATCAATTAATGTCTTTTTTTTTGCTAACTTAATTAATGTTCATAACTATTGTATATTAATGATTTTTATGATTTTTTCCATTACTATTATTTTTTAAAATAATGTTATCAAATTAGTGATATTTTAAATTTGATAACGGACATTCATACTACAAAATCAAAATTCAATATAGGATATATAGGATGTTTTCCCAGAAATCGATTTTCAATACCTTTACACTTAAATTAAGATATGTCTAGAAAATTTCCCTGCTTAAAGTTTTTGTTTTTCATTTCCTTTTCGTTTATTTTTAAAGTTATATTCTAAAGTTTGATTCTTTTTTATGGAGATGTATGGATTCAAAAAGGGTTAAAAAAAACCATTTTTTATTAAATGGGTTAAAGTTGCGAAAGTCATCAATTAATATCATTTTTATGATTTTTGTTCATTCCTATTAAGTTTTTTTTAATTAATGTTATCAATTTGCTGATATTTTTAATTTGATCAATTATATTCATACTAGAAAAAAAATTCAATATAGGATATATAGGATTTTTTCCAGAAATTAATTTTCAATATTAAATATTAGACAGGAAATTATTAGCATAAGATGTTTTTCCAGAAATTAATTTTCAATATTAAACATTATGACAGGAAATTATTAGCATAAGATGTTTTTATGTTTTTTTTCACTATATCAATATATTTGTTATTTTGGAAATTGATTTCAAATTTAAAAATAATTAATTTTAAATTTATGACATCGATACAATTAACATCACACGAGGTAATATTTTAATAATAATAAGTCAAAATAGAATAATTCATTCATTGAGATAATCTGTTATTAGATTTATATATATTTTACTAAAGTGATATAATATTTAGAGGACAACAGCTTTGTAATTATTATCATAACTTTTTGTTTAATATCCATCTCAAAATCCTATATAACTCAACGTAATATGCATTTGGAAAAAATTTCCGCTCAAAGTAAAGGTTAATAATGAAATTTTCATCAATTTTGCAAAAGTCATTAGTATTTATTTTATTTACAATCATGTGTAACCGTATATTAATGATATTTACGATTTTTGTCCATTATAATAAATGTTGTAATTAACGTCATCAATATATAAATATCAATCATCAATATCAATATTCAATATCATTTCAAATTTTCAATATTCAATATACTATACTTTTGTGAGTTAATTTTGGAAACAACTATTTGTCACATTCTCCTTTTAATATATGATTTCTTTTGATGAAATTCCTTTCTTTTCAAATTTCAGATGTCTCAACTTAAATACTTTGTTTCTTGTTCCGTCCAAAGTGAACAGAAATGTCCAACTAAAGTTGTTGGATACTTGATTTCGGATCAATTTCTCTCTCCCCCTCAACGTGTTTATGGAGAATGAAACACCTTAGAGAAGAAGATGATCTCAGTCGAAATACACAACGCAAATGGTGTGCGGTATGTGCTTAGTGTGAAAGGAAAGGAGGGAATTAAAATGTGTGTACCTTTTTGTTGTAACTCCTCTGTATTTATAAGTCACATACCTCTCAACTGATTTCGAGTAGCGTCCGGGAATATCAGACATGATCTTAACCGCTGGAACTGCTCCCTTTGAATTAGTCGTAAGCCACGACCACATCCTTTTCGGTTGAGGGGCAAACACTTGTTACTTGTAATTGGGCCTTATACCTAAGCCCAATTATTATTTTCATAACAGTTGCCCCCCAGCCCGATTATGAAGTATTCTTGATGACCAGGATGTATTCCTGTCATGCAACTCGGTCACAGACTTGCTTTCCCCGAGATACTTTTTATAACAAATGTAACCAGAACAACACTTCTTGTGAGAACCGAGTTGTCTCTTGATCTACCCGGATAGCTTACTCTTGGCCTTTATTTAAAGTATATAAACTTGCAGTGACATGTCATTCCTTACCCCCTGCAACTACAGTCTGCACATTAAAATAGACGTCGTTTCAATTCATAATTTAATCATTACTTAAGGCTCCCAATTTCCTTTTTTATCCCTCACTTCCGCATTGTGTTTTACCACTTTACCCTCGTGTCGTTTCAATTATGCCAACTGTCATTCGCACCGTTTCGTTTTAGTTGGCGGTTACACTTTTTCCTTCATATTTCAAAATTTTTTCCTCAAGAGTCACTTCCTGCAGCATTCATCGTGAGCATTTCTCCCTTCGTTCTCTGCAATCTTTCCTGCACCCTCGTCTCTGCCATTCTTCCTTCCCCCAATCTCCAGAAACTTCGCATAAACCACGTACTTTCCTCCCTTTCATTTACTTTATCGTTTCAATAGCATTCATACTTTAATTTATTCCCATCGCGTGCCTTCAATCATTCTTCGTAATTCTCATTTCTGTAGTTCTGGGTATTACTATTCTTGTTTCTTTGATTTTTGTTTCTGGACTTCATTCCATAATCTTCCGTCTCCTTTCTCTTTCGGCCTGTGTCCTTAAATTCTAGTAGTTGGTTTCTCTTTTTCATTATGAAATACACCCCTTAAGAAGAGGAACAACTGCGAAAAACCGTCACCCCCTCCGCTAGGTGGTGGATTTTTGGCGTCTCCCCCACCGAAGAGGAAAAGAAAAGAGAAGAAGAGAAGAAACTCTTGCGTGGTTACTCCGGAGGCTCTTCTTCTTCCAAAATTCCAAAAACATCTAAAACTCCAAAACTCCCTCCTAAAAATGTGGCAAAAAAAATGACAATTCCCAGTCTAAGATTAGGTTTCCCCCCTTCGTAAGACTCCTGACCTTCCTAAACCTAATATTCATAACTCTCGAAATTTTTCAAAAGATTTTGAATCCCTTTCTTCAACCTCGGATTCTTTTACCGAGATATAGTAACCCAACTAGGAATCCGTTTTCCCTTTTCCGCATTTAAACTGAAGTGTTGAATCATCTTCGCATTGCCCCCTCTCAACTTCACCCCAATAACTGGGGATTTGTCAAGACCTTCGAATTATTCTGCGAAGACTTGGGAATCCCCTGTACTGTCCCCTTATTCTTTTATTATTATAATGTTCATACATGTAGGATGGGTAAAGAGCCCCCCAACCGAAAAGGATGGATCTCCCTACGGGGTCGATCCAAGTGTAAAGTTTTTATCCCTTATACCGAATCCTTCAAAGGCTTTAAAGACAAATATTTCAAAGTTGTTGCCGAGCCGGGTAAACAACCTTTCTTTTTGTTTGGCACCGACTCGATCGACGTGGAGTGGAAATTCCTGTTATACTGGTAAAAAAATCACCATGATCTCCGTAGCGCCTCGTACCGGTTTGTCGAGGAAGACTTGCCGGATTCGGATGTTTCTTCCATTTTCAGAATAACCGAGTATTTAGACGCTCATGGCCCGCCCAACGCGGTGGATTATCTCCGTGGTCTTCGAACCGGATTGTCCATTCATTATACAGTGCTCATATTTAAAGTGTTATTTTATTAATATTTCCGAGATCATGTCTAACCTGACTTGTTTTGTTTTGCAGCTGCCGAGATGGGTCCTCAACAATCCTCCAACTCCAAGCCTGCGCAGACCGCTGCTGCCGACTTGGCCTCTCGGCCCTCGAGGCCAATTGACATTGGGTCTTTGGGGCACAAAGCTTCTGGTGCCCCCCATTCGGCCGAGAAGCAAAATGCTTCCACTGATGTGGCCAGCAAAAAGGGGCCACCCTCCGAAGCAACTAAGGGCAAAGCGTCGGCTTCAACAGCAGCTGCTAAGCCGGCTCAATCACTCAAACGAAGCCAGTCTCCTTCCTACCGGACGACCTTGGAAAAGGTGAAGAGGACCAAAGTAACCCATCCGTGCCCACAGGTTCAACAAGAAGGGGTGAGCGTACCTATCCCAGACCAAGTTATCCGGCCCGACGCTATGACAATAGTGTCCCCCTCTATGCCGGATTCATCTTCCGTTCCGGATGTTATCAATTCTAGACCCCGTGGTAAGGAATCTCACCCTCGACCGGGAACCTGTGGGAGAAAGGGGTGACTCGTGAACATTTTACCATCGCCAAGGCTCCTGCTCGGCTGTTGGAAACCAGGCGGTTCGGGGATATTGATTATGACAAGCTCGGCCGCATTGAGGAGAACACTTACAAATGTGCTTCTTTAATGCAGTGTTTCGCCACTTTGCAACACAGGTACGTCATCTCGGTAGAGGAGCTGGAGGCTTCCCGGGAAGAAAATAAGAAGATTCTCGAGGAGCTCCTCTCGGCTCAATCTGAAAGTAAAAAACTTAAAGAGGAGCTTCTTACTTCCCAGACTTCCAACGCGTCCCTCCGCTCCGACCTTGCCTGAACTCTAGCCGAACTGGAGGCTGCTGAACAACGGGAAGCCCTACATTCGTCCAAGCTTAATGACCTGAAGAAACTTTTGGATGATACGACGCGGGCTGCCGAGGAGGAAATTTCTTCTATGGGGGATACCTTAGCGTCTGCGGTGGAAGAAGCCTTTAATAATACCCTAGAACAAGTTCGGTGTCTGAACCCGGGTATCAAATTCAATACTTCCGAGATGCATTAGTTGGCTAACGTGGAAGATGGTAAGATAGTTCCTTCTTCCCTTCCTGAAGATTCCACAATCCCCGCGGCTGAGGATACAACCCCCGAAGAAGAAACAACATCCGTCGGCCAGCCAATTAGCCAGCCTCCCTCCGAGATTTGAAGGGCCGGGATGCCGATTTTCTTTGTAATGTTTACTAATTGTTTTCTTTGGATACTTACGAGTTTAATCTCGAAACACTTTATATTGCCTGGTTCAATCCCGAAACCCTTGACAACTTTCTTTGCTTTACGTTAAGTTACTTAACTCATTAAAGCTTTCTGTTGCTATTGTTTGCATTTGTCGCGAGCCGGGTTTTACTGTTCAACCAAGTCACGTTTTGCGCGCGCAATTATCTTAGTTCCAATGGCTAAGTTATTTTAATCTTAATCCCATTGGCTAAGTACTGTTTGTAAATATTCGCTTGAGATATATCCGGATATTAACAATGATCAACTTACTGAAGGAAATCCATCGAACGGATCTTCCTTATGCCAATTTGATTAAGATTGACCAGCATATCAATCATCGCAAACGATCCACTCAAGATACCTTTCTAGTATTATTTTCAGTTTTAAGTGAACCATATGAATCTCATTTTGCCGGGATTCATACTCAATGTAAAACATACACAATAATACTGAATGAAATACTTTATTTGACTCAATACCGTCGTATTACAATGAATCTATAGCTGTTTTACATGCAACGTAACCCGAGATAACTCATTCGTTTTTGGTTCATAATGCCACATAAGCCAACTATTCATGCTTACAACCGTATTACGTTATTTTGTTTGCTATCTCAATGAAATAGAACCATATGAACCCGGAATTATCGTTGATAACAATCCAGTTCATACTCTAAATAAAAGAGAAACCCACAAACTTCTTTTGAACAGATAAACAATCATTTGTGATCTCAATGAAAGAGAACCATATGACCCCAGAATCGGTAGTCATAACCGTCCAGATCATACTCTCGATAAAAGAGAAACCCGCAAAATTCCTTGGAAGAAATTATTGCCAAATCAGCTATAATACTTCTTAAGTTTATCTGCATTCGATGTTCGCTTGACCATTTTTCCTTGCAAAGTTTCCAAACTGTATGCTCCTCGACCAAGCTTCTGTGCTATGCGGTATGGTCCTTCCCAGTTTGCTGCTAACTTTCCATCCCGTGCATTTTTATTACCGATATCTGCTCTTCTTAAGACTAAATCGGACTGTTCAAACTGTCGGGGCACAACCTTGTTATTGTAGGTTTTCGCGATGCGTTGTTTGGTTAGCAGATCTCGGGCGTGGGCGATGATCCAGACTTCTTCTATCAAACTTGACTCTACTGCCAATGCCTCATTGTTCTCCTCCTCGCCGTTCTATAGCACTTGTTCACGCCTCCATAAAGGTTGTCCGACCTCTACTTGGATCATAGCTTCGCAACCATATGTCGTCCGGAAAGGCATTTCGCCCGTTGACGTCTGAGCTGTGGTTCGAATTCCCCATAGCACATAATATAACTGTTCCACCCAGCCTAAACCAGCATCATACATCCTTTTCCGTAAAGCCTCTATAATTACTTTGTTTGTGGCCTCGGCTTGTCCATTGGACTGAGGGTGTTCCACCGAGGCAAAGTGATGTTTTACCTACAATCCAGCTATCATCTCCTGAAAGCGCTTATCTGTGAATTGGGTGTCATTGTCAGTGATAACTTCACCCAGGATCCCGAATCTTGCCACGATATTCCTCTCAAAAAATTTCTGCACCCGGGCTGATGTGATCGACGCTAATGGCTCGGCTTCGATCCATTTAGTAAAGTAATCTACTGCAACAACTAACCATTTCAACTGAGCTTCCGCCGCTCTGAATGGCCCCAATAAATCCATCCCTCATTTGTAGAACGACCATGGGGCTGAGATCTGTTGCAACTCCTCCGGCGGGGATAATAGCCATGTAGCATGTTTCTGGCAACTTTCACATTTCCTTACGTGAGCCGCTGAATCAGCTCCCATCGTGGGCCAATAATACCCAGCACGCAGTGCTTTCCTCGTTAACGCTCTAGCCCCTATGTGTTGCCTGTTGATGCTTTCATGTATCTCGGATAACACGTACTCGACCCGGTCTGGCTTTAAGCGAACCAACATCGGGGTGTGCAATCCTCTGTGATACAACTCGCCACCTCTAATTGTATACATGGCGGCTGTCCGCATTAATTTCCTCGATTGTATCGCATCTTCTGGGAGTATCCCTCTTTCCAAATAATCAATGATCGGTCTCCTCCAATCATCCTCGACTGCAATTACCATCACACAAGTCGGCTGCGATATTTCTTGTTGAATCACAGTGCGATTATTGCCCGGGCTTTTGGTGCTAGCTAGCTTGGACAGGATGTCGACTCTTGTGTTGTCTTCCCTCGGGATATGGCTGACTTTTACCTTATGAAATTTGGCTATGAGTTCATTCACTTTGTACAAATATCATGCCAACAACGGTCCCTTGACTTGATAACGCCCTTCAATCTGTGCTGTAACGAGCTGTGAGTCGGTAAATACCTTTATTTTCCTGGCCTCCTGCTCTTTCACTTGTAGGAGGTCGACGATTAGTGCTTCGTACTCAGCTTGATTGTCGAATATCGGGAAATTCAATTGTAACGAGTATTCAATCGCGACGTCGTCCGGATTCTCAATAATTACTCCAGCTCCACTTCCCTTCCTGTTGGATGAGCCGTCAACATACAATTTCCACCAAACTTCTTCCTCCGAGTTACTTGGGGTGAGCTCCATGACGAAATCAGCCAGTGCTTGAGATTTTATAGCATGCCGAGCTTCATATTGCAAGTCAAACTCTGACAATTGGATCGACCACGTTATCATTCTGCCCTCCAAGTCTGGTTTATGAAGTACTTGCCGGATTGGCTGATCGGTCCTTATCACAATGGTGTGACTTTGAAAATATGGGCGAAGTTTCTTAGCCGCTATAACCAATGCGAATGCTACTTTCTCTAATCTTTGATAATGCAACTCGGCATCTCGGAGGGCCTGACTTACGAAATATATCGGCTTTTGGACTGTACTTAGCTCTCGAACCAGGACTGCACTGACTGCCTCATCGCCAACTGCTGAGTATAACATTAACACCTCACTTGGCTCCGGCTTCGCCAGGACTGGAGGAGTTCCTAAAGCTTTTTTCATCTCGGTAAAGGCAACTTCACACTCCGGGTTCCACTGTACCACTGCTTCTTTCTTTAACATCTTGAAAAAGGGGAGAGCTTTCTCTGTTGACTTCGGCATGAATCGAGTTAATGCAGCTATTCTCCCTGTTAACTGTTGAATCTCCCTGTTGTTTGTTGGAAACTGCATGTCCAGCACAGCTTTACATTTGTCCGGGTTCGCCTCTATCCCTCGATGGGTCAACATAAAACCTAAAAAATTTTCAGCCGAAACACCAAACGTGCACTTCAACGGGTTTAAGCGAATGTTGTATTCCCTTAACCGGTTAAATGTTTCCTCCAAATCCGCCACATGGTTGTCGACCTCGGCTGTTTTAACGATCATGTCGTCAATATAAACCTCGATGTTCCGCCCCAGTTGAGGTTCGAAAACAGTATTCATCATACGTTGGTACGTGGCTCTGGCATTCTTCAATTCGAATGCCATCACATTGTAACAATAGTTGGCCTTATCACCAATAAATGTTGTTTTGTCTTGGTCTTCTGGATGCATTGCTATTTGATTGTACCCGGAAAAAGGGTCCATGAATGACAACATTTTGAATCCCGATGAACTATCAACTAATTGATCGATGTTTGGCATGGGGTATGCATCCTTCGGGCACATCTTATTCAAGTCGCTATAATCAGTGCACACTCTCCACTTCCCATTCGACTTCCTAACCATTACTACATTTGACAACCATGTAGTATACTGTATCTCCTGTATGAATTCGGCCTGCAACAATTCCTCAATGTGCACGCGCAATGCTTGAGTGCGTTCCGGTCCTAACTTCCGCTTCTTTTGTTGTATGGGCTTAGATCCCGGATACATGGATAGCTTGTGGCAGCAAAAACTTGGGTCGATTCCTACTATCCCGGATGCCTTCCATGCAAATACATCTTGATTCCTTTTAAGACATTCAATAAGTTTGTCCTTATGTGCTGACTCCATTGTTCTTCCTATTTTAGTGATCTGACCTACTTATGGTCCTATCTGCACATCCTCCACATCTTCTACGGGTTCGGGCCTCCAATCTTCCGGTCCTTCCCTCATATCCAGCTCGACCATGTTTATGGGCTTCGCTGCCTGTCCTTCTTTCTCATTCCGGAGTTCAGAATCTTCCTTCCGAGTTCGAGATGATATCGTAAGAGCACCTTCACTTTCCCGAACAATATTGTAATAACACTGCCGATATTCTTTTTGATCTCCACAAACCGTTACCACTTGGCCTTTACTTCCTACGAACTTGAGCTTTTGATGTTTAGTAGACATCAATATTTCCCATTTGTGGATAGTTGGTCTCCCCAATATAACATTATATTGAGAAGAGAAATCAGCCACCACAAACCTGACTCTTTCTGATTTGAAAGCATCTTTTGTGCCCAACGTCAAACGTAGACAAATAGCGCCCCTAATGCTCTGATTTCGACCATTGAACCCAATCAGCATAGTTTTGCATGGTTTTAAATCTTACTCATCTAGATTCATTTTCTTAAACGCGTCCCACAGAATGATATCAGCCGAGCTCCCATTATCCACAAACATCCGTCTAACCCGGCAATTGGCGATTGTCCCCGTAATTACTTGTCCGTCTTCATGTCCCGGTATTACCCCCTCCATGTCTACTTTTGTAAAATATAACAACGGAGGTTCCGGGTCATCTCTACTTTCTTTAAACTTCGGACGTTCCCTCACTGATAGCACCTCTTTCAAATATTTCCGCCTTTGGTTGGTGGTATCTCCACCTCCACCCAAGGCTCCCGATATCACACTACATTCAAACTGTGGTTCCAGGAAGCCATCCTCCTCATCACGCGTCCTCTTTCTTCCTTCTCTCTCAGATTGAGGCTCTTCTCCTTTTCGTTTATTTTTTCGCCCTTGCGTCTTAATCACGTACTGCCTTAATCTTCCTTCTCGGATAAATTTTTCAATGGCATCGCAGAGATCCCAACATTGGTCAGTAGTGTGCCAGGGATCGTTATGAAACTCACAGAACTGGGATTTATCTGTCCCTGCTTGGTTATATATTGGCCGAGGATGTTCCACTTTCTTCATGTCGGTCAGAGCTACTTTCTTCCAAATCTGAGAACGGGATACGTTCAACGGAATATATTTCTCATATTTGTTCTCATATTTGCCGGCCTAAATCTGATGTCGGGATGCTTATTGTGATTCAGATTTCCTTGATGCTGCCGATTCTTAGGCGATGGACTTTTCCTCCTAGGACTCCGTTCCTTCTCTTGACCTGTGCATTTGCTATCTCCATCTGCTCTAACTCTAGATATTTCTTTGACCGTGCTCGAAACTCCATCAAGGATTTAACCGGGTCCTTATAGATTGATTTTGCGAATCTAGAGGATCCATTTAATCTGGCCGAAATAAGATATATGTGAACCTGCTCCTCCAATCCCTGCACTTGCAGTGCTGCCTCCTTAAAACGATCCAGATAGCTCTGCAACGTTTCTCCGGCTAATTGCTTTATCTTTCCTAATGCGAACTCGGACTTCGGCTGTTTTTTACTAGTTGCAAAATTAAGCAGAAATTGCTGCCCAAAATCTTCAAAGTTTCTAATTGATCTCGGCGGCAAGGTATGGAACCAAGCTTGAGCAGCTTCGGTCAAAGTAGTAACGAAAATCCGCGAAATAATTGGCTCGTCAATACCTCGAACGCACATCTGTAAATCAAACTCGTCAATGTGCACTTGAGGGTCCTGAGTTCCGTCATACTTGGATAAAAAGGAGCCATCGAAATCATCTAAATACCGAGCATTCACTATTTCATCAATAAAAGGACTATTATTCTGCTGTCCCTTACTGTATTTCCTTCGATATATAGGCCCTTCCTTCTTTCCTCGAGATACGGCTTCTACTTCGGGATCACGATCTGTCACTCCTAACCGACGTCCTTGCTGTTGGATTTCCGGACCGTGAACCCGACTGTTTCCATGTCCATTACACCTTTCTTCAGCTGGTGAACGTTCATGATTATGGACTCGTTCACGAGATGCGAATCCGGCTTCAAACCGACCACCAGGCTGCTCCGGGTTCCCGTGTTGATCCGACGGAACCACCGGACGTTGAAAAGTCTATGATCCCTCTTCATTTCAATCTGCCCGATTTCGCCCACCAGGTTGCTCCGGGTTCCTGTGTTGATCCGACGGAACCACTGGACGTTGAAAAGCCTGTGATCGCTCTTCATCTCGATCTGCCTGATTTCGCCGAGTCTCCATGCTCCTCAATTGCTGTTCCATCTGCTGCATCCGCTAGGCCTCTTCTCGTCTCCATTCTTCATTATGTTCCTCCATCTGCCGAGTTATGGTTCTGATGTCATCTTGCCATTGAAAAGCTTGTCTTCGCTCCATGTTCTCAATACGATTTAAAATCGATTTAAGAACGTTATTCACGAGTCGATTATCCGTTTCTATCTCTTGTGCTACTTGATGTGTCGGGTTCACTCTCTGCTGCTCGGTTGGGATAGGAGTCGAACCAGCATCTGAAACTGCTTCCGTCACCTGTACCTTCTCCTGTTGATCCACGCTTCAGTTTTCTCTTCCTGACAACTCAGCAGGCGGTGGTAGCGACCGGCTATTTCTGGTGTTAACCATCGTAAAGGTGTGGGACTTGAAATTTATGGGTCCCCACAGACGGTGCCAATGTTTCGTCCAAAGTGAATGGAAATGTCCAACTAAAGTCGTTGGATACTTGATTTCGGATCAATTTCTATCTCCCCCTTAACGTGTTTATGGAGAATGAAACACCTTAAGGAAGAAGATGATCTCAGTCGGAATACACAACGCAAATGGTGTGCGGTGTGTGCTTAGTGTGAAAGGAAAGGAGGGAATTAGAATGTGTGTACCTTTTTGTTGTAACTCCTCTGTATTTATAAGTTACATAACTCTCAACTGATTTCGAGTAGTGTCCGGGAATATCGGGCATGATCTTAACCGCTAGAACTGCTCCCTTTGAATTAGTCGTAAGCCACGACCACATCTTTTCGGTTGAGGGGCAAACACTTGTTACTTGTAATTGGGCCTTATACCTAAGCCCAATTATTATTTCTATAACATTTCTTAAATTTTTTTATTTAAATAAATTTAATTAATATCTAATAAATCTTATTGATACAAGATAATAAATAAATTGAGAAACATATTTGATCATTGTGCCACATAATCTATTTTTGGTACCAGACAACTCTATATATAAAATATGATTTTCCTCTTTCATCGTGGTTTAGTGATTTTTTTTTATAATGTTCAAGTATATTTATCCAATAGCTTTTAGATAATTACAATTTTAAAAACAACGAATATGATTGTATGGGAAGTTCAAAGACGATTGTGCCTATAAATGGATTCTTTAGCTTCAAAAGTTGCACGAACAAGAAAAAAAAAACTTATTTATCCTCTTTGAAAGTCTTATTTTTCTTTATTTTCTAATTGTATTCTTCTTTCTTTTTTCTTTTAATGTTTTTCCTATATTGTTCTTTCTCTTCTTCTTTTTTATAAAAAAATGTTTTTCCTATTTCCTATTGTCTTTGGTTTCAGGTGGTGGGAATAGAGGGTGGGTTGTGGCTCTGAGAAGAGAAAAAAAAGGTGGTTGCTTCAATTTTTTTCCTCAAGCAATTAATTTTTCATAATTACATTTTGTTCTAAAATGTTGTTGAGTTCGTTAGTCAAATGTTTTTATTTTTTACCCTTTTCTCTATCTTTCTTATTCTTATTCTCTTTTTTTTTTTTTTTGTTATTTTCCTAATGTTTTTCCCCATGATCTTTGGTTACATATGGTGGGAATGAAGGATGAATGTGGCACTGGATAGGGAAAGAAAGGGTTCTTTTTTTTAAGCGATTTTGTTTTTAAATCACTTACATTATCTTCTAAAATGTTGTACAATTTTCTTATGTTTTTTTTATCTTTCTCTTTTTTGTTTGTTTCTTTTTTCTGATGTTTTCCCTCTGATCTTTGGATACGTGTGAGAATAAAAGGTTAATGCTTCTTGTTTTCTTACAAGTAATTTTCATTTTTTTTCCTTATTAGGTGGTTCAAAGGTTTACATTTGTTTTTGTCAAATTTTTTTCTCAATCCTTCTTTGCATGCGTGAGCACACAAACACACATAGACATGATAGATATATAGATGTTACTATTTTAAAATAAGAGTGTGTATGTATTGATATCAAATTCTAAAAATTATTTTTTTAGTAATGCTTCATTTATATGAGGGTTTCTTGAGAGAATGAAAGAGAAATGAAGCTAACACTCACTCGTGAGGAAAGAGAAAATTAAAAAGTAAATTATATTTCTCTCTCTCTAGGGCTGACACCCTTATCTTAGGGTTGGGGTCTCTTTTTGTTTTAGTTAGGCCTTATAAGGCCCCTTAAGGGTGGAATTAGGGTTAGTGTTTTGGCTCTTTTTGGTCCCTTAGCTTATGTTTATATTCAATAACTTATGCAAATTTTGAAAATCATTCTACTCCATTAATTATTTTCTACCACTTAATTTAATTTAATTAGACTTTTATAAAATTATCTCCATCTATTTTCATTAACTAGCTAATTTTAATCAATTAAAAGCCTTTACAAACAATTAATCAAACTAATTTGATCAATAATGAATTAATTCTATTTTTATTTTCACAAACATGTATTTATCATCTTAAATACAAATAAACCATAAATATCTTACTAAGATTATGTTCGAACAAAACTAGCTAAAAAATTAGTTGGTAGCTGAAAGTTGGAAGCTAAAAAAGCTAACTTATTAAATTAGAAGTGTTTGATAAAATTAGTTGTTGAAGTAACTAAAAAGTGTAAATGACAAAAAATAATAATTATCATGATTTATTTAAAAAAGGTAACAATGAAAATAAATAAATATATCAATGATAAAAGTGGAAGAAAATATAAAAAGTTAGAAGCGGCTAGAGTTTTAAAAAATACTATTTGAAGTAACGTTTCAAAAAACGCTAAAAACTACTAAAAAAACTTTCTTATCGAACAACCAAATGAGTTTTACTCTTAGCAAAAAAAGTTAAAAATTAACTAAAATGTCTTGCTGAACATATCCTAAAAAGTGATAAATAAATCACATATTATTCTCAAAACTTATAAATTTATCATAGTTAATTCCAACACAAAAATACCGTTTTATGAGTGTAGGTGATACATAAGACAATATGCGTAATGCATTCATAAAGATTTTAAATTGCAAATTAAACAAAAAATGACCCCCTAGAAATATTTTTTTAGTGTTTCAATTATAATTAAAAATTGAATTTATATAATTAATAAAATTATTTATCATCATTGAAAGAAAACATTTTTTTTTAGATTTAAAAGAATTTTTAAGCTAATATTGTCAAACTTTTTTTATTTTAAGTGTTTTTAACTTTAATTTTAAAAACTAGGCAAATGTTTATAATATTTGGTAACCATCCAAAAAGTTGAATTTTTTTTAACTCTTGTTGAATTAAGGGATAGTAATAATTAATTAACCAATTTTGTAAGAACATTAGTATGAGTAAGTTTAGAATCTAATATAAATAATAAATAAGTCTCGTGGGTTTTTAGAATATTGATAAAAAGTAAATAATATACACATTAAAATTGTGAAGACAAATACCAAAGACAACATCAACTTATGTTGTTAAATCATTTAATAACAATATTTCATAATTTGGCAGTAATATTGGTATACATTAAAAAGAATATTAATACTAATAACAATTGAAATAACAAAAAACATGCAAAAATATTATTTTCTTCTAAATTATATGTTAGAGATAGGGGGAGCAACATGAAGATCAAGATATGAAGAGTTTTTGAGTTTGACATGCCTAACTTCTTATTGAGTGACATTTGTATTGGTTGTTGCTTTTGTCTTTAATCTATCTGTGTGTACATCATGCATCATCATTATATAGAGGTAGGAAAATTGTTTCTTAGGTAAGAAACATCTTCAGTGCATAATTCTTTATTTTAATTGATTACACTAGTATTTTGAGAAGCTTGCAGATAGATTTTCATTCTAGTTTAATCAATTACCATATATTCATAATCGATCACACAATTCTTTTGAGACCGTGCCTGTTTTCTTGGGTCTCTGACTTAATCAATTACAAGGATATCGTAATCGATTACATTAAAGTGTTCTCAGAAGCGATCAAGAAAAATTTAATCAATTAATTCAAGATTGTAATCGATTACATTGTTCTTGAATGCTTTCTAGGTTTGGGGAAGAACACTTTAATCAATTAAAATGAGACTCTAATCGATTACCTTCTCGAAATAATCGATTACATTACCAATTTAATCGACTACAGGTGGTTGTAACTGTTTTCTCTATATATACCCACCTTGTGTTCTCACTTTCAAGCAATTCAAAAAATATGTTTTTGGATGAGCTTTTACAACTCACGACTTCAGTTTTCATTTCTTGAAGCTTTCAAACGTTAAACTGAGTTGTAAACGCTTTTTGAGATCAAGAAAGATCCATTCAATTAAGTCTTTTGTTCTTGCATTTGAATGAAAAGGTTGTATCTCTCCTTGACTCTATTTCATATAGTTTTTACATATGTTTTTTTGCATGTGCATGAGTTTTTACAACATGCTATAATAGGTGTTTCTAGTTTGAACTAAGGGTAGGTGTCTCTTAGGCTTAGATTCACAAAGGACCCTTGGGTTGGGTGCCTAAGTTTCATTTTCCATGTAGAATTTGAAATTGTTTGTGATTGCTTATAAAACTCATATTGCTGAAAATCTAATTCGGGTTGAATTAGATAACTGGAGTAGCTTATCTAGAAATAGAGAGTGAACTAGTATAAATCTTGTTGTCTATCTTCTATAACTCTCGTCTCTTTATTGCATTCTTTATCAATTTGCTGAGTTTTAAGATATCTTAAATTGAAGTACTTTAACAGAAGGACATTGTGTAGGGGTGATTGATTCAATATTGGTTTTAAAACAAAAAGTTTGTGATACGATCCTTGTTGTGAAGCAAAAGTTTTTAAAACTCTAGTTTTCTTTCGATTTGATTTCAAAACCAATTCGCCCCCTCTTGGTTTGGTGAGTTCCATCATCTTTTTCAATTGGTATCAAATCTACATCTTGAAAGTTGCTCAAGATCACAATTTTTCAAATATGAGCTCTAAGAAAATCACTTTCAAATAAGATGCTTCTCTCAATCGACCACCATTATTTGAGGGATAGCATTTTTCGTTTTGGCAAAAGAGAATGAAAATATTTATTCAGTCAATTAATCCTGGTGCATGGAATGCTATTGTTATAAGGCCATTTACCGACTAAAGAAGTAAATTGTGAATTGGTTCCTAAAGAATGAGATGAGATGAAAAATGATGAGAAAAGAAAAGTGTAAGATGATTAAAAAGATAAAAACATTCTAACTTCTAGTTTATCTTCTCATGAATTCTTTTGTACTGCAAGGTGTAAAAGTACAAAGGAGATATGAAAAATGCTTGAAGTCAACCATGAAGGCATTATGTAAGAAGAGCAAGAAATCACACTCACTACTAGAAAATACGCTTTTAACGTCGGTTATTTTGGCCTTTCCATATCGGTTTTTATCCGATGTTGAAACCGCCGACGTTAAAAGTCTAAACGTTAACATTGGTTTTCAAAAATCGATATTAACAAAAGTATACAACATCAGTTTTTCTAAAAAAATGATGTCGGCAAATAAGAAATAAAAGAAAAAAATGTTAAAATATGATAATTTAACATTAGTTTTAAGTAAAAACTGATGTTAATTTATGTAACAACATTGTTTTTAAGTAAAAATTGATGTTGTTATATGTGCTCAGTAACATCGATTTTTTATATGGTTACATCACATCAACATCAGTTTTCAGTAAAAATCGATGTTGTTACATAAATTAACATCAATTTTTACTAAAAATCGATGTTGTTTTATTGTTTTTTAATATGTTGTTTGTTTTATTAATTTAACCCAATTTTAACCTACGAATTTTAAAAACAGACATCCAGGCAATTTCAAATTTCAGTACCAATTAACATCATATGTGGATAAAGCCGTAAATTCAATAGTGTCAATATACATAAAATGATTGTAATTTTAAACTATACAATTGTATTACCAAAAAATTCCCTAATCAGCTAATGTTTCATTGCTAACTCTAAGATAAAATGTAGTCCACTGAAGTTGGATTGTCTTCAATCTCTTGAGCTCCAGTGATCTCTAATCAGCAAAATACTGCATGACATAATAAAACATAATTTAATAAGTATAAATAAAAATGAGTATAACCAAATACAAATAGTTTTGAATTAGACAATTACCATGTCCCAGTTATCCCTGAAGGCTACTTGTAGTATCGTCGACATCCAATGCATGACGTAATAGCCACATTCAGTGCTTCCTTTTTGCTTATTACACTAAATTCAATAAAATAGTCAAATTTAAATAGAAATTAGTGTAAATAGTAATAAAAGTTATTTTGAAGACATAAACCATTATTTAAATGACTTACTTTAACTGCAATCCATTTAGTAGTAACCTTTGATTTAGTTCCCTGAGTAATATGGACTCCCTTCAAAGCACTGCTTCAGAGAAACATGGATGCATATTATACAATTTACATATTCATGTCTTAGAAATAATAAAGTAAATGTGTTACAAATCACAACCTACCTATTAATAATCCCTTTCAGGTAGTTATCAGGCTTATTATGCAACGAACAAAACCACACAACAACATTGTCCTTAGGACATATAACGACTAGTTGCCAATATGTACTGCATTAGAGAACATTAAGTTATTATACTTCATACATTATTTTGATTCATTTGTACAGTTTGACTTACCAATTCAAGTACGCTACAAGATAGACATGTCTCTGTGAACTTTGTATCCATTTCTTAAGATAGTCTTCGGATTCAAATTGCGATGTTAACTTAGCAACGTTAAAACTCATTTTTCTAGTAGTGACTCTTGTATCCGAATATGAAGCTTTCTGAATGAAGAATGGTGAAACCATTTTAGAACTTGAAACAAGATTCACCCATATAGTGAATCACTTGCTTGGTCTCAGAAAAACGTTTGCAGATGATGAGCTAAACATCAAGATCCCCAGTTGTCTTACAGAACTTAGGAATCGAAAATCAAAGCGATCAAGGAATCCAAGAACTTGGCATCAATGTCGATGGAAGCTTTCTTTGGAAAAATGCTTGCGTATAAACACGAGTTGATTCAACAATATGCAAAAGATACATAAAACAAAAGAAAAGGGATTTCACTTAAAGTTAGTTATTCAAAGGAAGATCACAAAGAAAGCTCTAGTGATGCTGAAGATGTAGAGAATTTGAATTTGGTGGTCAAGAAGTTTGGCAAATTCCTCAAAAGGTCCAAAGACAGTAAATTCTGTAAACCTTCAAATAAGGTGGAAAACAACACCACCTTCATATGCTTCGAATGCTGGAAGTAAGGCCACATCAAGTTAGATTGTCCTATCTACCTTAGAAAATACTTGCTGAAAAGAAAGGAAAAAGGATAAAAAACCGAAAAAGACCTACATAGCTTGGGAAGACAATGAGTTAATATCCTCTAATTCTTCTAGTGAATAAGAAATTCCAAATTGGTGCTTAATGGTTGATTCAAAGGATGACTCCTCAACCATTGAAGAAACTGAGGTAAATTTTGAATTTGAAAAAGTTTTGGAAGCCTTTAATGAAATGCGTGAGGAAGCGTAAAGGCTTGCTGTTTCAAACAATAAGCTGAGAAGCTATTTAAAATGACATATCACTAAATTGGCTTCAACACAAAGTGAGCTTGATAAATTGGGGTAGGAAAATGAAAAACTTGTTTCAAATTATAAAGTCACTGGTTGTGCTTGTCCTTCTACTTATCTTAATATGGATAATTACAAATCTTTGCAAAATGAGATTGAAAAGTTTAAAAAGGATCACTATAAAGAACATATAAAGTTGCAAATTGAGCTTTCCTATCTTAAAGATCTTTTTAGAAAAATGAATAAAGGAAAGAGTGATCTTAGTCACTTACTCAGTGTGCAAAAACATATTACCAATAAGACTGGTTTGGTGTATAACAAGCAAACTGACTTTTCCAAGAAAACCAAGTTTTCATTCTAGAAAAAGTTAAACCCAAAAAAAGTCTCCAAAAAGAAAAACATAGTAGATCCTTAGCCTAGTGCAAAGACTTGTCATTATTGCATGAAAAGAGGACACACATCCTATAAATGCTATGTTAGGAGATTTGATGTTCCTAGAGGTAAATGTGTTTGGATTCTCAAAGAATTAACTGTTGAAATGAACCCCATTGGATCCAACCTTAATTGGGTACCACCTCTCTCTAATTGATTTTGTCTTGTAGGTATGCCTAAAAGCAAGAGACTTACTATGGTACTCGGATAGTGGTTGCTCTATCCACATGACCGATGACAAGTCCAGACTTACTAACCTTGTGTTTATAATTTATAATTTTATATATTATAAAAAATATAATTTCACTTAAAAGGAATGAACTTATTAACTTTTAATCTGACACATTTTCATCGTTAAAGCTACCGAAAACATGTTACATCTAACAAATATTACCTTAACATCTTATAATTCACATATTTAATATATATTATATTTCTATAACCTTTCAATACATGCAAAAAAAATTAATCTACTATTATATATCCAATATATAATATAAAAAATGTATATCTCAATTCATCACATTACATCAAATCCAATATCACACGATGATCAGGATATATTATTTTTACTTTCATTGCAATCGTCATATATTATACAAGATATACTATTATAATAATAATAATCTAAAGTATATATTAGAATCTTGATTCACATGTAAAATATACAAAATTCACTAAGCATAATTCAACAATTGATATAAGTTTTGGATTTAACAAATCAAGTCAAAGATATTTTAGCAAGCTTATATCGCAAGAGGTATCACATATCTAACAATCCAATATAATACTATGCATCTCGGCATGTTTCATATTCAACAAAACACATATTTTCACAACAATTGCAATATTCTCGATGGCATTGAGCAAAAACATATTCACTTTTAGAAGAAAACACATTTCACAATATAATTTTAAACAAAAAAGACTCATGGTTCTGATACCAATTGATAGTGACATAGAAGTGTTCCCAACACGTGTAGCAGAAAATTATGATATATTTTGTATTAAAAAAATACAACAACAATAAATAAAGAAAAAATAGGTTTGTGTACCCGAATGTGCGTTCTTTAAAGCAAGAAATTTTTTTCTTCAATAGTGTGAAGACTCTACGTGTACATGTATCCACACCGAGACCAATCTCTGTTATCAACTCTTTGATGAGTGGAACTTAAAGAGTAAATCTCCTTTCTACTTTTCAAGTCTAAAACAAGACTTCAAATTTTCTAGTTTGTGTCTAGTACACTTTGCCTCATGTAGATGCTTTTATTTAAAATAATTTCATATCTCTTTATCTTTGTAAAAATAAAAACTATCTCATTTTTTATTTTAAGAAGTTTCCTGATATAAGACAAAGATAATTCACAATTAATCATATGACTAATTATAATAACTAATCACATCATCTGATCCTAATTATGTAGAAATAGAATATTTTTGTTATTTTATGGACAACTTCTACATTTATAAAATAATACTCTCTCTTTTTATATTAATTACATTCTTGGTGTTGATAAATAATATAATAATATTCCACTAAAATATTTATTTGATTAAATTAAAGACTCTAATTTAATTATCTAATGAATTACATTTCTTTTGCAAAAATTTAAATACTCGTTTGTGTGTGACCCCATAGGTCAAATACTAAACTGGTAGTAAATTAGTCATAATTAATTTACTAATCAAGGTAAGCATCTAACAACACTCCTTAATGTCCGGATTGTATAATGACCCTCACAATTAAAGTGATGAGCTATGGTTTAAATGAAGAATGTAAAGATTATGCTAAGTGTTAAGAAGTCTAATTATGCCAAGCAAGTCAAGTAAAACTCTTAATAGAGAATGATATAAGTTGTAATGACAAGATTAATAAGAGGTGATGATTAAGGTGTGTGATTAAGATCTATGGACAAGGTAAATTG
>PYAF01003212.1:1221256-1247222 GCA_007407185.1 Glycine tomentella
TCTCTTGTTGTTTACACATAACGTATTTTTGAATTTACAGAATAATGGTTTTAAGCCAATTTGATAAGCATTGACCAAGCTGTGTAACTATGCAAACTATTAGGCAACCTTTATAGCGATATATAGGTGTAAAAACAACTTGATATGTCGGTTAATTTGAGAAAACTCATATACATAGCAATCTTCTTTAAGTGGTCTACATTTTTTTAATTTTTTTTTAATTTTGTTTCTTATTTTTATTTTCTTAATATGAAACCATGAATACATTTTACAGATATTTTTAATTAAAATATTGTTTAAAACATACAAATGAAAAATGTTATTTAAAATTTTAAAAGGAATAATTTAATTAAAATAAATGCATAAAAAACATAATTAGTTAAAGTTTAGTAGGAAAACTAGTAAATTTAGGAAACTAAAATGTAATATATATATATATATATATGTTTTATAACCTAACTTAGGATTTATTAAAGATAAGAAAATTATAATGTAGAAGTTATTTTCAAATGTGATTAATTGAAGAAAGTTAAGATTTGATAATTAAAAAATTACATAAATAAATTTTTATACATGGCAGTAATTACTAATGGTTTTGAATGAGAATAGGTTGCATTCCAGTGTTATTATTTGATTGTATGGACTAACTTATGCGATTGGACTTTTCCTTTGTTATAGGGGGGTAGGGGGCATTAGTTGGCGTTTACATTGTTTTTTCTTTAGGTTACACTTTTCTTCATATTGTGGTGGGTTGTTTTTCCTAATTTAACTAATCCCTTGTACTCGAGGTTTCTATCTTGTAGTGCATGGGGATTTTGGTGCACTAGAGGATTTTGCATCATCTAATTAATTTAGCACGATGGTTGTAGCTTTGGCCTTTTCGTAGATAGTCATCGACAATATTTCGTTCATCTTGAAACTTGGTTTGTCTGCAATTAGTTCCCTTACATTTAAAATTTCAATACAAATGCGATCCTTGTTAACATTACATATCATTCACCAATGGCAGACAAATCATAAATTCTTGGAAACTAAAACTCAACTATTGTGAGTCAACCATAGTTTTAACTTTTAGTAATGTAATTTGAAAAAAGATTTATATAAAAAAAATGGGTCTTACACTTGTCATTGACAACTAACTTAGGGTAAGACAATCAAAAGGTAATGTATTTAACATGGATTCAAAATGTAGGTAAAACAAAAACTAACTCCCTTGAAATATATTTTTCGTAGTGTAAAACTACAACAAAAACTAAATAAATATAATTAAAATAATAATTTATCATCACCTAACCGTGTTAGAATTATGTTAATCATTACCATAATTTTTTTTAATTAAAAAACATTGACTAAAATATATTTTTAGTCCCTTATGTTTTTGTTAACCCACCCTGTCATTGGCCCATTGGGTTGGTGGGCTAGGCAGGATGGGCCAATGCAGTCATCTAGCCTACCCTGCCATTTTTTACATGTTGGCTCGTTGGGCTAAGGCCCACATTGCCACCCTCCTTGACAAGATCCCAAGGCTGTAAAGGTTAAGCGAGTTTTCCCGCAAGTTTTTCTCAAAAAAGAAGGCTGTGTTATGCCAAAATTGCCATAGTATGGTGGTTCTAGTGATAACGAATGAACCACGAAACTAGATGTTGCATTCATCACCATTCTTTTTGTTCTTGCTTATGTTTCTTATAGGCTTAATTATATAATTGGTCTCTAAATTATATTTTAAGGTTCAATTGGTCCCTCAATTGTTTAAAATGAAACAATTATACCCTTTTCGTCAGATCTACTCAATTATCCGAGACAATAAATATTTTTACTTTTTATTTAATACTTACCAAAAAAGTTAGGAGGAGGATTTCTAGAAGGATATAATAGGAGGATTTAGCATTACTCAATTATACAAGTAATATCTAAAATAGAGTACCAAAAAATAATTAATTGGGTAGAGAGATAAAAAAATAACTTTTTATATAATTTTGTTTTTTTAAAGATTATTTAAGAGAGAAGTTAACACTTTAAGGACCAAAATGATTGTTTTCTCAATGATGATACATAGAAATTAAACTCATATGATATTCTAATTAAATTTATGCAATGTTTACCTTAAAAAATTGAAACGAGGAAGATCAGTTGGGCATTTTTATTTTGTGCATGCTACTATCTGGATATGACTCTGATCATGCTCTTGAATAATGCAGTCTTGTTGGAAAGGAATTCACTATGATTAGTTAATTGATTATAAAAAATGCGTCTTTCTCTTTTTGACTATCAACTTGTTATTTGTTGTCTCATGTTTAACAGAATAACATTAAGTCCTGGACAACCTTTGGTTTTCAGAGGTGCTTCTCGCAGTGTACCAAGGTCAAGCATTAATTTGTCTTAAATAAGAACAAAATTATGTATAAAAATAGATTTTCCAGTAACATTGCTGCACGAGATGATTATGTTTGATTTGTTCATTTGGGATGTTTGCCTTTGAAGGATACACGTCGAAATTTATACTTTGGCCTAGTGGAATAGGGGTTGAGTTTCATCTGCAGAAGTAGAATTGAATAGTTTTATGAGAGAAAGGATAACATGGTGTTTCATACTTCTCTTTGATAAATTTTTTAACATTACTTTCAAATGCTGAGTGGATGTATCAGCTATTGAGTTTATAAAATTCTAACCCTCACTTCCACAACTGCAGGTTTCTGTTGAGTATGGGTTATGTGAAATGATGAGCAGGCACGCGATCAGACTTGAGGTGGCTCCTAAAGATGGAAATTTAGGCTTCAATATATCGGAGCGCGAGGCCATGCTTCCGGCAGGGACAGTGGATAAGAATGTGGAAAGGGTTTATAAAAAGATATAGAGGACTTCATCTTCATTTTCAATTGTGAATTTTTGGCACACTTGACAATTGTATATAAGTATGCAAACATTATTAGTGCTGATAAAAACTTTTTTGCTTGAGGAACTTCAGTTGCCCAAGTGGGAAGAAGATCCCAATTTGCACACAAGGCCAAGATACAAGCAAATTGTTAAAGACCTTGCAGACAAATATCATACTGAGAACTTGCTGCTTATGTTCAATTTCTTGCCATCATTCTATCTGGAAAGGCAACTTTTTATCTGTGAATGCAATCTTTCTGTAGTTACTCCCCATGTTATATTAAATGAGCAAGAATGGAATTTACTACTATAAAGCAAGAAAGTGCTTAAACCTAAACTTGTTGATCAATGAATGAAGAAGGTGCTCAATGCTCTATTTTGAAGTGTGCAACTGATTTTTGCAAACTGAATTCTAATTACATTGCACCTTTTGTAGGGGAAGGTGTTGGGGTGGCTCTTTCTTCATTCAAAAAGGATGTTGAAGTGTACGAAGTTGATTACTGTGGATATGTCAAACTTAGATGCCCAATTTTCAAGAAAGACCAGTCTTTTACTGTAGAAGTTGAAATAGTTCTTAGAGCATCTTTAGAGATAGATTCTAAATTGAAATTTTAGAATATTTTTTGGTAGACTCCACACATCTCTTAAGATCTCTATCAATTTTTCCTTTATTACTCACAATTGGTCAAACTGGCATAAATTTCATGCCAAATAAGGCATGATTCTCACTACTACTCTAGCTACTTCATATTTGAATCCTCTAAAGTCCAATGACTCCTTTATTGTGAATGCTTGATTGAGTAGGAAAATTTAAACACCATTATTCTTCAATCACAGGATATTTGATTTGCCTTGATTGAATAGTAAACATAGGAGGAAAAGAAATACTACTAGAGCTTTATTCTTCCATTTTTTTTCAGAATAAGTTAAAAGATACATTACTCTGAATTTACTAAAAATTTGGTATATGATAGAACACAATTGTGATATTGTTATGAGAAAATGCTTGGTTTGTTATTGCTATATTTAGTATGTTAATCATATACTTTGTTCATTGCTGTGTTGCAAATGTAAAATTAGTCTGTTGGAAAGAAAAGAAGAAAATGCTTGTAAAGATACTTGTATGTTTGTGTGCGCATTTGAAAGGAATAACCCTTTCTGTTAAAAGCTGTTTGTCGACCTAATTCCAACTTTCTTCCAACGCTGTCAAGTAACGAAAATGTGGCTTTATACCAGCTTTACAAAACAGGAAAAAAGTCAAAAGATAACAACCACGTTTACATCTCCTAAAGACGTGGTAAATCTGATAAGGAATAACTGAATTAAAGCTAAACTAACTTCTAATAATTAGGACTTTATAAACAGAACAGCAACTACCATGATCTTAATGTGACAAGTCTTGTTGACTTACATGCCCATAAATGTTGGCACGTCTTCAGTGAATATCTCAAAATTATTTACCAAAATTTATATGTAAAAAAAAAAAAAAAAGACAATTTATTTTGGTTTAAGACTATATAAGACAAATTCGTGTGATATTTGGCTGCTGCATCATATATGCTAGTTTAATGAACGAAAGATGTTGAAAATACTCTCCCCGTTCAAAACAGTCTTTATTTAATAGACAATTTGTGTTTAATATCAAGTTTCAATGAAGGATAGATTAGAAAAAAAGTTTATTTTTAAATTAGGAATGACACAATTTAATAACATTAACTAAATTTTTAATAAGTATGAAGTTAATTTTTTTTCTTATAAAAAAGAATATATATCATTGCATAGAGTGGTTGATACCTTGAATAATCAATGATAAATTAATTAAGATGCAACATATTTTACAAAGATCATATGACTAGTAGCTATTACTTGAAACAACTCAAAATCCAACACTAGGACAATTTAGCCATCAGAAAAAAGATCAGCAATATGGACAGATGCAAATGTCTGGTTTTGGTTATCCTACGAATGACATCAGTATCAATAATTTCAAACTGCAAATGAATGACCAAATTCTAAGATTGACATAATTTTTAGCCTGCAATTACAAGACTGCAACACTACAAACAACACATGGAGTAAACGACAATATGATCACAAAAGTCAGAGGTTTGAAGGGCTTGCAGGTGCGTCCATGTCATCAAATATGTCCACAGGGAAATCATCGAAGAAGCTGACACTGATTTTGGAGTTATCAATTGCATCTCTTGTCCCAAATCTGCAACTTCCTGGTGGCTCGAAGAAAGGAAAACCAAAGGGGTGTTGTGGACCTATTCCAAACTCAGATACATCAAAGGGACACAAGTCTTCAATGAAACATGGCTCATCAATTGTGGGCACGAGATCTTGGTTTTCCATTGAGAATGTGAGGTCATTTTGGAGTTCTGGAATCCGAGGAAATGCAATCTGTTCAGTGCTTTTGTAGTTCTCAAAAAGGGTAAACTCTTGTTCAACATGGATTGTGTCAGAACTAGGCAACTCAGACTTTATGAGATCTGGCAAAGACACCATTTTGATAACCTCAGAATTATCAATGTAGGGTAGTGAGCATGTCTGAGGCTTTGAGGATGGTTCTCCCTCTGACCATGAACTGAACTTAGGAGCCTATACAAGTCAACAAAATTAATGTTATGCCTATGCAAAAAATAAAAAAATAAAATTGCCGTATTGAAAAAAGACTGCCACATAAAACATATTAATCATTTTTCCAAGTCTATTAAATGCATTTTTGGTTTGCAATTAAAATTACTGTGACACGCATTCTAATTGAAACAGAGTAGTGTACATAGAGAAACAATAATAAATAGAACCTTTTTACAACAGGACAAACTAGCTCTTGAAACTAGCTTTTTAGTCTTTCTTGTCAAATTTTCAGTTGTCTTGTTTAAGGAAATTTGTATTTTAGTGAAGGCATAAGAATCTTATCCTTTTCGGCAAAACTTTTAGTGTCTCTAATTTTCAATTTTGTTTTTGTTTTTCTATTGAACAGTACTGAATTCTGAAAAAAAAAAAAAAAAAAAAAAAAAAAAAAAAAAAAAAAAAAAAAAAAAAAAAAAAAAAAAAAAAAAAAAAAAAAAAAAAAAAAAAAAAAAAAAAAAACAGAATGGTAGAACTATAAAAACCCGGAAATAGAGGAACCTTTCAATCCAATTACCTCCAAAGTTGGAGCATCAAGAAAGGAAGGAACTTTAGTTTTATTTTTCTGTGATCTGAAAGTTGTTGCTGATGTTTGCAGAATCCTAGCCAACCTCTTTTGCCTACTGCTCCAGAAATTTTTGACATCATTGTCTGTTCTCCCTGACAAATAGGATGCAATCTTCGCCCACCTGTTCCCAAATTGTGCCTGCAACTCTATCACAACCCTCTCTTCCTCATGTGAAAACTTGCATCCACTTTGAGAAGGCCAGGGAGAGACACCAAAAGACAACAATCAGATAAAACAAAGCATCAAATTATTTCTTTTGTAAACTTCAAATAATAAGTTTTCGTCCATTTATTCTTAAAATTCTGAAACTTCAGACCCTATTAAACCATAAGTTTCATCCCTTAAAGTGTTAGTTTTAGGGACTAAATTTTGGATCAAATACATCAACAAAATTATGGTTTTGAAAGTCAAGGACTAAAGCAAAAGATGAGCTTTTCAGGAACTAAAAACACCATTAACAAATAAATAAAAAATCGAGACTAACCATCTGCATCATTGTAAAATCATCAAACACAAGTGAAAATAACAACCATAAACCTTCCATGGATATTTGGACACACTAACATAGACCAACTTCTAGTAAAAACTTGAACTCACTTAAGGTAATTAGACCCAGAGACAAATTAATACCCAAAAGGCCAAGAAAAAAAACTAAGCAAACCCCTTTAGAAAAAAGTGATATATATATATATATATATATATATATATATATATATATAATCCAAGACTAGAAGATCAATGTGAAGCAACCTCATCAATATTGCAAATTTTCATTAAACAAACACCAGTGCAAGTAACAATTAAACATACATACATGCATGGATATATATGCACATGCACAATCAAAATGAGGAGAAAACTGAAGAGAAAACATTGACTCACTTCTTGAGGTTTGGTCGAAGCTTATTGACCCAACGAAGACGACACGACTTGCCAGTCCTTTGAAGAAGACCTTTGGATCGAATGGAGCTCCAATCTCTGGGACCATACTTCTTCACGTGGTTCAGTAGCACCGCATCTTCTTCTGCTTCCCATGGCCCTTTCCTTATGTACTCTTCTAGCTCCTTTTTCCCGTGCATTTTTTTCCACTACTTTTGCAATAAAAGACAAGATCAACAACACAACACAATGTTTTTTCTCTGTTTTTCTCTACCTTAATCAATCACCTTTTGTTGTACCCGTTAAACTATTGCTTCTCACACACTGATATAGTACTATTCTATGTTGTTCTAATGTGAATTTTCTTCGGTGATGTTACGGTTATGCATGGCAGTTATTGCCTCCTTCCCACTAAGTTGCGCACGTTCTCTCTCACTCTCTCTCATTATTATTTTTACTATATTATTAAATAATTATAATTACTACTACTAGCATATATATATATATATATATATATATATATATATGTATATATATCTGCATTTCTATTATGTTAAAATTAATATTTAATTTTTTTTATTATGTATTATTGTTTATATTAATTTTAATTTTACTGTTTTCTAAAAATATGTTCTTTCATATTTTTTTTTATTTCTCTGTGTATTTATGATAATATGGTAAGTTAAAAACTAATTATGTCAAAATTTTAAAATTAATGAGCTTTGTTATTTGGTATGGAACTGATCACACTCAAACTGCATGAAATAGGAAATGAATGGTGGTTATTTTTTTAAAATAATAAATATTGATATAATTAAAATATTTAAAAATATTTAAAATGTGATTTGACAAAAATAATGTATCAAATATAACATTGTGTCCGTATTTTTATTGCATTATTTTTCCGATATATATATATAAAGTAATGATTTCTCTTATTATGCATTAAATTAAATATTAATTTTAATTTCATATATATATATATATATATATATTTATAACATGCCTATATATACTATCTTATTATTATTTAATGACCTCCACCTCATTGTGACTTGTGATTTATTTAATATATGCGTGTTTGTGTTATAAAAGTAGTATTGTAAAAATTAGGTCGGACTGGTTGGACCGAAATTCGGTTGTTAAATCGAACCGATTCTGTGTTCGAATCGAAAATGTAACTGGTTCGGATTGGTTTGGATTTTCACTTTTTTTTTTTGAAAAAAAAATTGAATTTTTGAGTATGAATAGATTTTTTACTCAAATAATGTTAGTTATATACTTATATATATATATATATATATAATTTTGAATTTGTAATATATATCGGGTCAAATCGAATCAATTACTGACCCACAAATTGAATCACTGACCTACTAATTCACTATCTTTGCCGGATCAATAATCGGACCAGGTTTTACAAATATATATAAAAGTTTTAAGAAAGAAAAAAAATTATTGACGGAAAGTGTTTGTTACGTACTAATAAGACAATGTAAAGTTCTCCAAACCTTCAACTTACAATTGATATTTTTAAATGTTAAAAATTAAAGTTTTAGGGAGAGAAGATATGGTCATAATATTACTATACAATCATACTTTAATTTTTAAGAGATGAAGATAGTAAAAAAAAATATTTGAAGTGATAACATGTTATACAAATTTTTAATAATTATTTGAAGAGATGAAGATAGTAAAACAAATATTTGAAGTGAATTTATTGTTAAATAAATAATTATTAAAATGCTGTTTTAAGGTTTGTTTCCTTGTTGTAAAAATATTACGAGTTTTATAAAAGCATTCAAGATATAGCGGCAATAGTTTCAAGGTACAATTTCTTCATTTACATCAAAAGAAGATTTGAAACAAAAAGATAGAAAATTTATAACACAACGCAATAGAAAGGCATGCATTACTAATAGGTGATTGCATCTGGGAAGAGAAAGATAGGTGATTGCATCTATTTTTTATTTTTTATTTTTTTTGTAAATTTTTTATTTTCAATGAGTTGATTTTGGGAATTAAATTTGGGTGATAAATGCACGATTACTAATATCCAGAATTGATTCGAAAAAGGTATTGTCTTAACACCTCTTGCTTATTCATTTTTTTTATATATTTTTGTTGTCTAAAAATGTCATTTTGGTTAGATCATGTTGGATATTCCGTTCTAATGCTATTGGGCCCAAATCCCTAGGTGTTGACCTGACCCATTTCCATTTAGGGTAAATCTCTAAATGAGATGTCTCCCTATAAATACCCTCATTATGAGAGGAGACAGTGATGAAGGTTTTCAGAGTGTCTGACGCAAAAGCTGCGGCAGAGGAAGAAAGGCTGAGCGAAAACAGAGAGTGAGTGTTTCTCCGGTGCCAGACCGTTGAGAGTGTGTCTCTGAGAGCTGTGAGCTGCTTGTTGAGAGGTTTCACTTTTGTTGTAAGCGAGGCTGAGAGAGAGGCTCCAGCAGGTGGCCGTCGAGCATTTGTAACCATTATTTCAGATAGTGGATTGTTTCTGGACTTGGTCCCGTGGGTTTTTCCTCTTGGAGGTTTTCTCCCACGTTAAGCTATTTTGTGTGTTGATTCTCCCTATCTCTTCTCTCATTTGCTGTTATTATTTCCGCTGCGTGTTTTACTGTGTTTGTTTGCTGAGGGTTGAGTCGTGTGACTCCCCAGTGTTACGGTTGGTTGAGGAAGCTCCCAGCCGAGAAGAGCAAGGGTGCGTGCCGGGTACGCGAAAGCCGGGTACATGAGGTGCCGAGTACGCGAGTATCCGAGCCGAGAAGGGTTGTGGTGCCGAGCCGAGTACGCGGTGTCGAGTAGCAAATTCCACATCAGTCTGGTATCAGAGCTCCGGGTTGGAGGCTCTGAGAGAGAGAGATACCGGGATGGAGACCAGTGGCGGTGTTTCCCATGATGGGGATATGTTCAAGTTGACCGCTGACAACTTCGCCTACTGGAGGCCGATGATGGAAGATCATCTGTATTGCAAGGATTTGCACGAGCCCATTGTCCTTGATGAGAAGCCGACTGGAAAGACGGACAAGGAATGGGAGATCCTGAGTCGGAAGGCGGTGGCCACGATCAGGAAGCACATTGATAAAAGCCTCTTTGAGCATGTGTCCGAGTTCACAAATGCTTTTGAGTTGTGGAACAAGTTATAATCCATAATTCAAAAGAAGACTCCGAGAAACAAGGCTCACCTGGTCCGCCGGCTTGTGAAGCTGGAGTATAAGAACGGGATGAGTATGATCGAGCACCTCAACACGTACAAAGGTATCGTGAACCAGCTGTCCAAGGCCGACATGAGAATAGATGACGAGATGCAAGCTCTGTTGCTCTTGAGCTCGTTGCCAGAGAGTTGGGATACTCTGGTAGTTACGTTGAGTAACTCGGCACCAGAAGGGAAGCTGGAGATGGATGTCGTGACCAACAGCCTCCTGAATGAAGAAGCCAGGAGGAGAGAACGGGGTGCGAGCAGCACTGGAGATGCCATTGTTGCTGAGCGGAGCAAGTCCGACTTCCGAGCTCAAGGAAGGAGCCGAGGTCGTGAGAGGAGGGATAAGTCCCAGGATCGGTCGAGGCCGAGGAGTGAACTGAAGTGCTTCTATTGCGGGAAGACCGGGCACAAGAAGGCCGACTGCTGGACTCTGAAGAGAGATGAGCAGAGCGGGTCTGTGAACTCAGACCAGGGGAAGAAAGAGGCTAAAAGTACCACGGCGGTGGTAGCTAGTGTTGGGTCCGAGATATTTCTACTCGGCAAGGACATTGTGAATGTCGCCCTAGATGATTGTACCTGGATAGTGGATTCGGGTGCTTCTTTTCACGTGACCCCTCACAGAAGGTTTTTCTCCTCCTACCGGAGTGGAGAGTTTGGAGCTGTGAAGATGGGGAATCAGGTGACCAGCCAGATTGTTGGCATTGGTGAGGTGACATTGACCTCGGAGGTCGGATGTCGGATAGTCCTGAAGGACGTGAGGCATGTGCCTGACATGCGGTTGAATCTAATCTCGGTAGGAAAACTTGATGACGCCGGGTTAGTGAACAGCTTTGAGAGCTGTAGGTGGAAGCTATCCAAGGGAAGCTTGGTGATAGCCCGTGGAAGGAAGGAAGGCTCCTTGTATGTGATGCAGGGAAGGATGAGTGGCGGAGAAGCCAACACCGTGTTCGGTGGGTCAAGCCTGGAGTTGTGGCATAAGTGTCTCGGCCACATGAGTGAGAAAGGACTTGAGATTCTGGAGAGGAAAGAGCTTTTGACCGGGTTGAAGGGACAAGTGCTAGAGAGTTGCTCGCATTGTCTAGCTGGGAAGCAGCACCGGGTTTCTTTTGTGAGACCGGATCAACCTCGGAGACGAAGGTATTTACTTGACCTCGTCCACACTGATGTCTGCTCCATGTCGGAAAGTTCGATTGGAGGGGCACAGTATTTTGTCTCTTTCATTGACGACCACTCCCGCAAAGTGTGGGCATATCCTTTGAAGACTAAGGATCAGGTGCTCCAGTCGTTTAATGAGTTCCATGCCATGGTGGAAAGGGAGACTGGAAGGAAGTTGAAAGTGGTCAGATCGGATAATGGTGGAGAGTACAAGGATCGCCGAGGACCGAGTTCGGTTTCAGACTTTGGGATCCAATCGGGAAGAAGATTGTGAAGAGCCGAGATGTAGTCTTTCATGAGGATGAGACCATCCATGACATCTCGAAGCCCGAAGTCCGGGTTACTGTCCGAGGAGAAGAACCCGTCCCTCATGTAGATGCTGAAGCAGGGGGAGAAACCGAGGACATCGCTGGAGGCGACGTGAATGAAGATGATGCCCAGCAAGATGATGCCGGGATCCGGGCTCAAAGTGAAGGGCCGGGTTCGGACCTCAGCAAGAAGAGCCGAGATACCCCACTAGAGTGAGAAGACCTTCTTCGAGATATCCAACCGACGAGTATACCGTCATTGCCGAGGAGGGTGAACCTCAGAGCTACGATGAGGCGGTGGAGAGTTCAGACCGAGCTGAATGGGAGAAGGCCATGCAGGACGAGATAAGGTCACTGCATGAGAATCAGACGTACGAGCTGATTGAGCTGCCCAAGGGGAGGCGAGCTCTGAAGAACAAGTGGGTGTATAAGATCAAGCAGGAGGAGGTCAGCAAGAAGCTGAGGTACAAAGCTCGGATTGTAGTGAAAGGCGGCAATCAGAAGAAAGGAATTGATTTTGATGAAATTTTCTCTCCTGTTGTGAAGTTAACCTCGATCCGATCAGTTCTAGCCATAGCAGCTACTATGGATCTGGAGGTGGAGCAGATGGATGTGAAAACGACATTTCTTCACGGTGAGCTGGAGGAAGAGATCTTCATGGAACAACCCGAGGGATTTGAAGTGGCGGGTTGTGAGGGCAAGGTGTGCCGACTGAGGAAAAGTCTCTATGGCTTGAAGCAAGCACCTCGGCAGTGGTACAGGAAGTTTGATTCCTTCATGACCGAGCACAAGTTCATGAAGACGGATGCCGACCACTGTGTATTTGTGAAGAGGTATGAGACTGGAGACTTCTTAATCTTGCTACTATATGTAGACGACATGCTTATAGTCGGACAAGACAAGTTGAAGATTGCCGACTTGAAGAGAGCTTTGAGCTTGTCCTTCGCAATGAAGGATTTGGGTCTAGCAAAGCAGATTCTCGGGATAAAGATTATCCGAGAACGAGAGAAGAGGCTACTGTGGCTAAGTCAGGAGAAGTATGTTGAGAAGATCCTGAAGAGGTTCAACATGGACAAAGCCAAGACAGTGAGCACCCCCTTGGCCGGACATTTGAAGCTGAATGAGAGACAATGTCCGAGCTCAGATGAAGACCGAGAAGAGATGAAGAAGATCCCGTACCAATCTGCAGTGGGGAGTCTAATGTATGCAATGGTTTGCACTAGACCCGATCTCGCCCATGCAGTTGGAGTGGTTAGCCGGTACCTTTCGAATCCCGGCATAGAACACTGGGAAGCAGTGAAATGGATCTTCAGATACCTCCGGGGTACGTCTCGTGTATGTCTTCGGTTTGGAGATGGCAAGGCCGAGTTGCAAGGCTACTCGGATGCCGACTTGGGGGGAGATTTCGACTCAAGGAAGTCGACGACGGGTTATTTGATGACCTTTGCTGGAGGAGCTATTGCGTGGCAATCAAAATTGCAGAAGTGTGTGGCACTTTCGACGACGGAGGCCGAGTACATTGCAGCGACTGAGGCGTGCAAGGAGTTCCTGTGGATGAAGAGTTTTCTCCAGGAGCTCGGCCATGAGCAAGACGAGTATGTCTTGAAGTGTGACAGCTAGAGTGCAATTCATCTTGCACGGAACTCGGCATTTCACTCCCGCAGCAAGCACATTGATGTGTGGTATCGTTGGATCAGAGATGCGGTGGAGGCCGAAAAGCTCACACTGGAAAAGGTGCACACAAGTCAGAATTGGTCTGACATGATGACGAAGCCGGTAGCAGTAACGAAGTTTGAAGATTGCTGCATGGGAGCCGGGCTTGTGAACTCGGTTTGAGGATGCCGAGTAGAGGACCTCGGCAGTGGATACCGAGTAGAGGATCTCGGCTAGTGAATGCCGAGTTGAGTTGAGAGAGGCCGAGTTGTGTCCTCGGACCTCGGTGGAAGATCGGCTTTGTAGACCGGGTTGCCAAGCTGTTCGGTGGAAGATAGGCTTTTGTCCGAGTTGCCATTTTGTCGCATTGAAACGGAAGGGGGAGAATTGTTGGATATTCCGTTCTAATGCTATTGGGCCCAAATCCCTAGGTGTTGACCTGGCCCATTTCTATTTAGGGTAAATCTCTAAATGAGGTGTCTCCCTATAAATACCCTCATTATGAGAGGAGACAGTGACGAAGGTTTTCAGAGTGCCTGACGTAAAAGCTGCGGCAGAGGAAGAAAGGCTAAGCGAAAACAGAGAGTGAGTGTTTCTCCGGTGCCAGACCGTTGAGAGTGTGTCTCCGAGAGCTGTGAGCTGCTTGTTGAGAGGTTTCACTTCTGTTGTAAGCGAGGCTGAGAGAGAGGCTCCGGCAGGTGGCCGTCAAGCATTTGTAACCATTATTTCAGATAGTGGATTGTTTCTGGACTTGGTCCCGTGGGTTTTTCTTCTTGGAGGTTTTCTCCCACGTTAAGCTATTTTGTGTGTTGATTCTCCCTATCTCTTCTCTCATTTGCTGTTATTATTTCCGCTGCGTGTTTTACTGTGTTTGTTTGCTGAGGGTTGAGTCGTGTGACTCCCCAGTGTTACGGTTGGTTGAGAAAGCTCCCAGCTGAGAAGAGCAAGGGTGTGTGCCGGGTACGTGAAGTGCCAAGTACGCGAATATCCGAGCCGAGAAGGGTTGTGGTGCCAAGCCGAGTACGCGGTGTCGGGTAGCAAATTCCACATCAGATCATCAATAAACAAAATGAAACACTTTCATTGTTTTGTTTCTTCGTTCTCTTCTTTGAGCTTTGTGGGTTGTTGTTGTATGGCTGGTGCGTCAGAGGCCAGGAAGGTTGAAAAGATAAACAATATGAAAGGGCCTGGTGGTGTCAGCCATGATGAATGTTAGTCCCAGAACTTTACAATTGACTAATAAATTAATATTAGTATTTAATGTCATTTTGGTCCATGAACAAATTTTAACTAAAAAAATCCATACTATATAGTGTTTTTGTTGGTTTACCTTATAATGTAGATTAGACCACGAAAGGTTAACACAATGAAGGTTGTGAGAGTGCTCAGCCTCACTCATAAAAAGCGAGAAGAGGAAATAACAAAAGGCTTTGTAATGTCATATAGACACTCACGTTAATATGAGCAGAAGTTTCTTAGCAATATGACAAATTTGTTATTCTCATATTGGAAGACGAAATAATGTTTTTTTTTGTTTTTTTAAAATTAAATTGTTATCAATTTATAATTTTAAGGATCAAAATAATCATTTATTCAATAAAAATAGAAAAATAAAGCAATTGTATTATTTAGATTAATAGAAATAAAAAAAGTGAAAAAATTTCTCTTCGACAAATGAAAAAGAAAGTGAATAGAAATAAATAAATTATAAAAACATAATTTTATAATAATTATAAAATTATATAATTTTTTCTTAGCATAAATTATTTACGAGTTTTTAGTTTATAACATTATAAAAAAATACATGATATATATATATATATATATATATATATCACTTTCCTCCCATTTCATTGTAATTTGGAAAGTGTTTTTATAATGAGTCATACGAAATAATTTTCTTTATTTTTACTTCTCTTCTTTAAGAAATAATAAAAATTTAATATCTGCATCATCTTTCTTTCCACTTTATTTCTAAACGTTGAATCCAGCTTCATTCTCCTTTAATTTTCTCCTACTTAACCCCAAACAAATTCAGTGTTAAAGTCATCGTCAATTTTATTTCATAACTAAAATTAGTATATATCAACAATGATGTTATATTTTATTTGATCAATTTTGATTAGTGATTAGGAATATCAATTTTTTAAAATATTTCCTCTAATACTCAAAGAAAGAAAAATCTAAAAATAATAACAATAATAGTAATATTTGGATTTTCCACAATTTCCTTCCACCCAATAAATCAAAAAGCTACTCCTCTTTGCATTTCTAAGAACTTCTCAAACACTAAAGTGAGATATTCTCGAAATGCAGAAATTTCTCCTTAGAACATTCAAACTCCTCATACATGGATTAACTCAAATGAGTATTAATAATAAATTTTTACCATAATCATTTTCTAAATTTCCAATTAATTCCAAAAAACTCCAAAACTCCTTTACTTTCACCTCTTATTTTCTTCATTAATGCCAAATTGCCCCTAATTAAACACATAAAATTAACCCCCTTATATTCCGCCCGTGAATAGAAGAGACACCCCCACCCAGTCATAACTCATATGACCATATCCATTGGAAAAGCCTTAACCCACAGTTTTATTTCCCAAAACCCAGTGATTATTACTGTGAGCCCAGCTAAGCCAAATCCACCCTATAAATTTGCATTTGCGCATTCACACTCCTTAGTGGACACACACACACACACACACACACACACAACTTCATGAAGTGTAACGAACAAAATCATACCACAGATCTGCACATCATGATTCATGACACACTAGATCTGTGTTATTAGTCCTTGGTTTTATCAAACCACCAAAATTACACCAATCAAAAACACAAAATACTACTCATCACATCACATCCATTTTCATTACTACATCATTTTTCACTCCACAATATTCACATCACACACACACACTACAGAACACAATCATGGAAATTGATGGTAGGTTTCTGAACACTGGCCTCCTCCTTGTGGCCACAATCCTTGTGGCCAAACTCATCTCAGCCTTTATAGTGCCCAAATCCAGAAAGAGGGTACCCCCAATTGTGAAGGGGTGGCCCTTCATTGGAGGACTAATCCGTTTCCTTAAAGGTCCAATCTTTATGCTCCGTGAGGAGTATCCTAAGCTTGGGAGTGTCTTCACCCTCAAGCTCTTCAACAAGAACATCACCTTCCTCGTTGGCCCTGAGGTCTCTGCATACTTCTTCAAGGCCTCAGAGACTGATCTCAGCCAGCAAGAGGTGTATCAGTTCAATGTGCCAACTTTTGGACGTGGTGTGGTCTTTGATGTTGATTACTCCGTGAGGCAGGAACAGTTCAGGTTCTTCACTGAGGCTCTTAGGGTCAACAAGCTCAAGGGCTATGTCAATCAGATGGTTGCAGAAGCTGAGGTATGTATTATATTTTTGTTTGATTGGTCCTTTTTATTTAATTTTTGGGTATTGGATGATCTATTGTGATGGTGCCTCATATTGATTTGGAATTGTGTTTTCTATTGGTCTTGGACATAATCACTGTAATCAGGAATATAGTTTCGTTTATTTTATTTTGTGAGAAATTGTATGGTTATTCAGAAATGCTCTGTTTCCCTTGTCTTGTACAAACTGCTTTAATTATTAGCCCCCAAAAAACAACTGTACCAAAACCCTCAAATTTCTCTAGGTAGCATAGTAACTCTCTTCTTTTATTTTATTTTTATGGTTTGTAATCATGGATTGGGGTACTGGGGAATTGTTTTGTCACCCGACTTGTTAGAAACTCGCTAGTGGTTAGACTAATAGGCTTAGCTCCATAGTTTTTGTTATTGCTTTTTTGTGCTTTTATTGACCCTTTTGTTGTTACATGTTTTGCATTCACTTCAATGCTTTGTTGGATTTGGTCAGTGGCAATGCCTGCAATTATCTGTGTATTCTGCAGGCTGTAGCTTATTGCAACTTTTATTCAATAATAACAATAACCAGGCAGCCTTATCCAACTTGGTGGAATCAGATATAGATGATTTTGCTTTAGAGTGAAAAGTGTGGCATTATAATTGTTACTAGAAAACTGGGCAAAATTTAACAATTTCATGATTTATAACAAACATGCATACTTCTTATCACCGGAATAGGCCATTGAATTGTCAACAATGATTATAAGTATAACTCTCATCTTAGTGTAGTTTGATTCTTCGTTTAATTGAAAACAAAGTTTTATTCTGCTACTTGAATTCGTTCCATATAAAGCTTGAGAAGCTCCTCATTTCCATTTGGACTTGACCATGGTGAAATGGCATCAAACCTGGTAGTTCATTGTTTTGTTTCTCTATGTTGTTAATAGTAAACTCTTTCTCTGTAATTTTAATTTGTTTTATTGGCATTGAAGACTGCTCTTTCCCAAACACAAACCCAATTTGTAGGACTATTTCTCAAAGTGGGGACCAAGTGGTGAGGTTGATTTGAAGTATGAGCTCGAGCATCTGATCATCTTGACAGCCAGTAGATGTCTCTTGGGGCGTGAAGTTCGTGACAAGCTCTTTGATGATGTCTCTGCATTGTTCCACGACCTTGACAATGGGATGCTTCCAATCAGTGTTCTCTTCCCATACCTGCCAATCCCAGCTCACAAGCGCCGTGACCAGGCACGCAAGAAGCTTGCTGAAATCTTCGCAAGCATCATAACATCTCGCAAAAGTGCCAGCAAATCAGAAGAAGACATGCTGCAGTGCTTCATTGACTCAAAATACAAAGATGGTCGCTCAACAACAGAAGCTGAAGTGACCGGACTCCTCATTGCTGCACTTTTTGCTGGTCAACACACAAGTTCGATTACCTCCACTTGGACTGGAGCATATCTGCTGTCTAACAACCAGTACCTTTCAGCTGTGCAGGAGGAGCAGAAGATGTTAATAGAAAAGCATGGGGACAGAGTTGATCATGATGTTTTGGCTGAAATGGATGTGCTGTATAGGTGCATCAAAGAAGCCTTGAGACTCCATCCTCCTTTAATTATGCTGATGAGAAGCTCACACACTGATTTTAGTGTAACGACACGAGAGGGGAAAGAGTATGACATTCCCAAGGGTCATATAATTGCCACATCACCTGCTTTTGCAAACAGGCTAGGTCATGTTTTCAAGGACCCTGATAGGTATGATCCTGATCGATTTGCTGTGGGGAGGGAAGAGGACAAGGTGGCAGGTGCATTCTCATACATTTCATTTGGAGGGGGCAGACATGGATGCCTTGGGGAGCCATTTGCATATCTGCAGATAAAAGCAATATGGACTCATTTGCTGAGGAATTTTGAACTGGAGTTGGTGTCACCTTTCCCCGAGATTGATTGGAATGCCATGGTTGTGGGAGTGAAGGGGAAAGTGATGGTCCAATATAAGCGGAAGGAGCTTTCGGTTAATCAATAGGACCGCTTGATTAGGAGTCTGGCAAGATTTTATTTTAAGAGTTATTGTTAGTCTTTTCTGGTTCAGCTTCTGTCCAAGTTCATTGTTTATTTCACAATGGATATCTAGAATCTTGATTTTGATTTTTTATTTTGTAATTCTGGTAAGTGATTTTAACTTATTTTGGTTTTGTGTATTAGACGCTACTGTGATGCAATTAGTTACTCGGGTTGGTTAGAGTAAAATGCTGCATGGGATATTTGAACAAACTGGTTCCATTTAAAAGCTGGGGAATCTTTCTCCCTCTAAACAACTTTTACTTATATGTTCTTATTTCTTAGAGGATATATCAATTCATAACAAAAAAATTAGAGGACTCTATTCAGAATTCAACCAACTAAAGTAGCCTTATTTAAAAAGATAGTTTCTCATTTTAGCATGTTTCCAATAGTTCAGGATGCAAATGTACCATCATCACACACGTGCAACTATTATTAATACATAGGTTCAACAATAAACAAGACACTTTTAGTACAAGTAAATGGGAAATGAAATAGTTATGGTGCAATCATTGACAATGATGTAATACAAAAAAGGTGATTCAATAATCAATTTTCTCATTTTAGCATGTTTCCAATAGTTCAGGATGCAAATGTACCATCATCACACGTGCAACTATTATTAATACATAGGTTCAACAATAAACAAGACACTTTTAGTACAAGTAAATGGGAAATGAAATAGTTATGGTGCAATCATTGACAATGATGTAATACAAAAAAGGTGATTCAATAATCAATTTATAATTCTCAATTTACAGTGTGTTTGGAACGATGTCTGCAGACTGTATCAAACACCAATAGCATGTCCAACAGCCCATAAGACGCATAAACTACAACAATCAACTTCTGAATTGACGAAGATCTAGGTGGAAATAATTTGCAAGCAAACATGCACTTACTTAAAGAGTAGATCAGTTACGCGGTAGAAGTTGAAGATGGTGAATACGAGGACAGCAACCCCAACTATAGTAGAACTGCTTCTCCAAGGGTCACGGAAATAAACCCACCTTAATGTACCCATTGCCCACTTCCAATTATTGTTATAGTGTTCATTAACATCTTCAATAATTTGGTGGTAGCATGTTGAATTTGTCACCACATGTTTACTAAGATCATTAACCAAATTTGCCAATTCCTGATCACTTCCCAGTTCATGGACAATAGCTTCTTTCTCAACAAGAAACTCTGCATCATCTTTGGTGTGAATAAGAGAGTCAATTAGAGAAACATAGTTGCAAATGTAAGGCTCCTCAGGATAGTGACACTGCTCAAAGGCTATCAGGTTCCTAAGAACACATTCTGTTGTGTGGTCTACTTTCAACTGGGGGATTTGAAACCTAGCTTTGAACAACTTGCAGCATGGCAAGCAACCCAAGCAAAGAAACCAGCTGAAGAATCGCTTCTTCTCAAACTCTACGTCAAGTAAGCATCTCTCGTCAACCTTATCAAAGCTTATCCCGGACTCATTCAACTTTGTTGCAGTCCTTAGCACACATTCCTTTTGAGGATAGTTTTTCTGACTGCTCAGTTTCTTAGGGAGATAGGCCTTTCTAATTAAATCAGTGAAATGTAGTGATTTCTCCCACTTTCTCAGCTCAAACTTGTTTTCTGAAGATTGCTGATGAGGATAATAAGATCCAAAGTACTCATGAGCAAGGTTAATAAATCTGGTGTGTTTTTTGGCATTGCTTGGAACAACTTTATCATATAGTTTATCCAACACTATCATTGGAAGCTGATTCTCAAGCAGCATCAAGTCACACTGGATACTTTTGCTAACACATCCTTGAGTCATTAGATAGTCATCCTTATGTTCCCATTTTTTCGCTTCTCTCAGAAACAGCTCCATGATGAACACAGCATCCAGCAGCAGCATCTCCACAAATTGCTCCATGCTGATTTCGGGGAATTTCTTTTGGTAACAACGGCGTAGGTTTCGCTCTTCTAGTTCAAGGAAGGCTTTGTAGTGCACCAAATCAAGCTTGTTCATTAGGCTTAGGCGTGCCCAAAAGAAATGAAAATATCTGTGTTTCTGCTCTTGCATTTCCATTAGTTGCTCTTTGTTATGGTGGATAGGGCCAATTGAGATCAATAGAGGAGTGTAGGCCACCTCTTTCACCTTCAAAAGACTAGTAGGTACCTTGTAGATACAACATTCTGGCCACAATGCAGGCTCAATCTCTTCTGGGATGTTAATTATGTGTTGGATGTGATATTCAACAGTAGACCCCATGAGATCTCTTTTTCTGGTCCTGTTGAGCAAGCACATCAACCATCAGACAAATGAATAACTTGTGATTGATACAAATCAGGAGCCACAAAAATTTTCCTTGTTATCATTTTCAAATTTTCAAGATTTAGAAAACATGTTTAGTTTGACTTCTGTTTCCAAAATAGGACGCCGTTTCCTTACTCGTGTGATCTTTCACCAAAAGAATTATAGAATCTTCTAGAGGCTTCCTAGCTACGAAGAAAAGGTTTATGTTTACAATAAGTCACACTGGTTCATAGTTTTTATTTCCACTGTTTACTTTTTTAAAATATTTAAAAAAGCATTAAACTAGTTTCTTTAGTACACTTGCAATTTAGAGATATGAACTCCAAAATTTCTACAAATTATCTATTTTTATGAGAAATGACCCATTTTAAAGACAAACCAATTTTTAGTATTCTTGTGAAGTAAATCTGAAAATCTATGCTCTCAAGTATAATAAAGATGTATTTTAATACAAAAGAAAGTTAAAAGACATCCATAGTGCAGATGTGCTGTGCCTCTTCAAAGTTAGATAAGGCAGATTCCAGTACTGATATACACATCGGATCCATCCATCTTCATGTACAGACATAAAGTGAAGATACTTTCAACAAAAAATGGCTTCGCCACTTTGGCTAAAGTCATTCTTGCTTTGCATAAAGATAAAATTAAAATTTTTATATATCAACTACAAACAGAAGGACCAGAAGAATATACAGGGGGAAAAAGAATCACTTGTAAAGTAACCAATGGCAACATCTCAAACAAACAGAACAAAAGAAACAAAACCAAAATGAAAAATCAGAAGCTGAACACAACTGGGGGAAGAGGATAGAATCTAGAGTAGATTTTTCCTGATAAAAGATCATGGCATAGTTTTAGAGTGAAGCCACATAAACCAGAATTAGTGATAAACAAAATTAACTACTATAAGGATCTAATTGGTATTATCATATCACAAACCAATGTTAACTACAATGCACATTGCATGAACCTGAAGGACTGTTTCCTCCAACAATTTCTCAGTTCCAAAAGCTCCTGGATCTTCAGTTCTACACTCTCTTTTTCTCTGTTTCTTTTTGTGGTTTGTACTTGAACTTTGGAGTGTCCTTTGTAGATGTAGTAAGTGAAAAATCAATAAGTCAAAGAAAATACAGTGTCAAAGAAGAAAAATCTACATTACAGCCAAATTGATTATTGATGTTTTAATTTTGTTTGTTACTACTTTTGGGTTTAATGATAAAATGAATTATTGGAAGATTAGAAATTATTTGGCTTTCTAGAAATACGTACTATTTTTTACTATTTTTTTAATTTATGATGAACAGTAATTTAATGACCAATGATTCACAGAAGATTCGAGGACCCAAAAATTGATTGCATGAAAATATTGGTAGCTCTGATTTTTATTTTTTCATGTTTGGTACACTACAAGGTGTTTTATAACAATTAGGTGAGTAATAATTCTTGAGAAGTCCCACCTAAGTGACTAATCAGCAAGAGGTATAACTGTGAGATGTATAAATATTTGTTTGCTTTTGCTTTACAATATAATTATATCATTAATATCCACATCTTGCATTATTTTCATACTTAAGAAGTAGCTAGCTTTTTTTCACACATAGCATTTTTTTTTTTTGTACATACTAAAGTAGCTAGTTAATTCAATTAGTTTAATTAATTATGTTTTATTACTTTTTCTAATATGTATTTAAATATAATTTAATCATTAATTAAATTGATTAAACTAATTAAACTGTAATCTAAAACTCTCATTGATTTGAATTTGAATTTAATGTTTAAGAGATTGTTACCTTGTTCTTTTCATCATTTACTGAATTTGCGTTGCATTATATTTTCTAAAAATACAAATTTCACTAGTAATTTTTATAATCAACAGCGTAACATATAATTTTGCTTGTGTTGTTCTGATTTTTTTAGCGAATCAAACGAAACTATTAGAGATAGCAATTAGCAAACATCAAGAGAGGAAAACAAGGTTAATAAGTAAACATTTCTTTACCGCTTAGCGAGATAATTACTATATGATAAAATTACTTAATTAATTTGAAAAATATATTTTTACTTGATATTATTTAATGAAAAATGTTAACAACATTCTCTTTCACCTTCATTTTTAAGATGTATTATTGATTATAATTTATTAGAAATCATCGTTTTTAGTAGATTTTGTTTCTCATTTAATAATTATTTCTCATGATTTATATTAAATGAGAAATAAAACTTATCAAAATTGATTATTTTTAATAAATTTTAATTAATTATAGATTGAGTATTTTAGAAAGAATGTCAAAAAATATCACTAACATTCTTCATTATTTAATATATTTTTGTCTAATTGAATTTTCTATTTATCAATATAATAATTTAAATTCTGATTACATAATAAAATATTAATAAACATTTTTTAAATCTCCAACTTTCTCTTCCACTAACTCCACCATATTCTTAGCCTAAATAATATTCTGAACTCTTCCCTTCATAGGTTCGTTGACACTCACCTTCTTGACGCTGGGTTTCACTTCTTCCATCGACAGAAACTTGAAGGGCTTGCTTAAATTGTATTGTTTTGTTGAGCCATTGAATGCAAAACTCCAATATGGTCTCTGCTTAATTTTGTTTGTTTGTTTTTCCACTATGTCTTCGTCAATCACTTCACCTAAAATTTTAATTCAAAATAGCCTCTTCGTCCCCTCCCTCAAATGAAAATTTGAAAATCACAAAAATAAACATAATTTTAGTGTAATTACATAGTTATTGGATCATCATGTATGACAATTTTGTTAATTTTTCTAGTAACTATCTTTTTTCTTTGAAGAATCTAACAATTATCTTAAAAGTTATATTAATTATGATTTTTAATTAATTGATAGTTTAAAAAAATTATACTGATAATATATAAAAATTAAACTCTAATTTTTTAAATCTTGAAAATTTAAAAATAAAAACTATATTGTTTTGGAATAAAAACAAAATGACAATAAAAAAGGTTTTCCTTTGAAAAAAATAGCTCAACTAAAAGATGACACCTTAATCTTACATAATACAGACATTAAGAAAGGTTTGTCTTTCAAACAGTTGTGGAAAAAAGTCGATTTATAAGTATGGACAAATTTATTAATGTATATGTGTATGATTTTTTTATTGTGTAGTCAAATTTTTTAATATAAATTATAGATAAATTTAATAAATATAATATTTAATAGTATTATTTAAATCAATTACATATTATATTTAATAAATATACATAACATTTGATATTATATACTGTGCACTAATAAATTTTATATTTAGTTTCTATCAACCTATTCCAATGAATGCCATGCATTTAAAGAGATGAAGCAGAACAAACCCCACCCTGGTGTGAACATCATCATGAACTATTTCTAATAAATTTGCATACAGCCATTGTCTTAAAAATCGGAATAACGTGACTCGGTGGCTGCTTTTGCGATGCTTCCACGTTATGCTGTATTCACTTTTTTTGTGTGTTTAGTTTATGCCGTCATAAAACACTTGAAATGTTGAACTTGTTTTGGAATATATATTAAATTTAAATTTATGTAACTTATATTTATATTTATGATCTTTGTTATTTGTTTGTTTGAATTTGGATAATAATTTTTTTTATATTTTGATATCTAATTATCTATATTATAAAATTATATTAATTTGTAATTTTTTTTAAAAATATTTTAAGACAAATATACAAATTTTATATTTTTTATTATAGATCAAATCATATAGGTCAATTAATGATCCATCAATTTGACTACTGATCTAGTATCCTGATTAAATTTGTCATCAGATATGTTTTTAAAATTATGCATACATCATGACAGCTATTTCCGTCACATGTTATCTAAAATATATAGTTTAGTTTTAGAACTTCACTATTATTTCTCTCTCTCCATTTATTAATTATTTAAGTAAAAATAATAAATTAAAAATATATAATTAGTTCTAATCATTTTAAAAATAGAAAATATTAAAATGATAATCAAATTTAATTATTTTAACTAAATTAACTATTTTTTCATGCCTGTGAATTAGTTGCCAAATCACCAAAAGGAAGCATTTTTTTATTATCATTTGGGGTAGATTTCAAATTAATATCAAAAATGAAGTAAGTCATAACATTTACTACTTTTGAGTTGAAAGTTGTAAATGATAACTTGTAATTTTCTAACGAAAGTTAAAATATAGTTAACGGTGTATTTTTTTAAAAAAAGTTACGACTTTGAAGTCGTAAAAAAATTAACTTATGACTTTGAAATCAAAAACAAAACAAAAAATTAAACTGAAGTCGTAAAATATTTTATAATTTTAGTTAAAAAAAACATCAATTATGATTTTCAACTCGTAAATCGTAACATATGTTACAACTTACTCCATATTTGATATTAATTTGAAATTCACCCCAAACTAATAATAAAAGAAGAAAAAAATGCCCCTTTTAGTGATTTGGCCGTGAATTAGCAGCTATACTTTAAAAGTTGATAATTAAATTTCTAGTTTATAAACTATCTATAATTGAGTTCTTGGAATAAGATTTAAATATATATATATATATATAGACTTATTTAAAAATAATAATTCAAAGACTATAGACATGTTTTTTTTGTGCTACACTCAATTTCTACACTATATACAAATTTTAATGAAAATTTGTAGTTGAAATTAATTTGGGCATTCGTCCCAATAAATTATAAATACTAATTTAAAAAAATTGTTATCAAAATTAATTTTATATTTTAAAATAGATGAATAATAGATCATTATATTAAATAAATACACTAGTCATAACTATTTGGGAATTTTTAAATATAATTTTGAAATTAGTAATGTCCCTGATGATGATTACTTTTTCAACTTTAGAACTTCAAAAAGTTAAATAGAATTAATACTCTTAATATTATTCAGTAAAAAAATTCATTAGTTATGACTAGTGTA
>PYAF01003212.1:1269298-1289928 GCA_007407185.1 Glycine tomentella
ATATTTTGAGTAAAAATATTTGTGTATCTAGTTTATAATTTGATTATCATAATTTAAAATCTATATGATGTGTATGAGTCTAAAATTGAAAACATTAAAACATAAACAATGTGTAAAATTAAAGGTTGGAATTAGGTATGAATAAACACATTTAAAAAATAATAGTTTCTACATCTGTTTAGAAAAAAAAAAAAAAAAACTCATCCGAGAAGTTGAATTTTTTATATCTCCTGTTGAATTAAGGGATAGTAACGATTAATTTACCAGCTTTGTAAAAACATTAGTAAGAGTAGTTTTACAATCTAATATATAAAATAAATAAGTCTCGTGGCTATCTACAATATTGATAAAAAAAAAAAGAGAAGTAAATAGTTCACACAATAAAATTGTGAAGACAACATCAATTCATACTAGTTGTGGATAGGCTGCCTTGCTAGATATACATTAGTAGTTGTGTATTGTTAACATAGTGATAATCGTGCTAGATCAACTTTTATATACCAAATCAGACATCCAGGACCAACAATACATAAGAAATAACATATAGTCATAAAATAAATTATGGAATAGAAGTAAACCAATATCAACACACATGACCAAAATTATCAATAGTGATAATCAATTTTTTACTTATCTCAAATTATGAGATTCAAACAACTAATACGTCGTGAAAGTTGAGGACTTGTCATTGACACAATTAGAAGTCTCTTGAACAAGCTTTCCAACTAGTTTTCTTTCTTATAACTTGTTTAATTTTAAATTATAATATCCTTATTTAATATGCAATAAAAGAACTTTGCATTAAAAAGATAAGGGTAAGAGAAATTACAACATTTATCTTATCAAGAATCAATTACCTCAAAAGCTAAATAAGCTATTTGGTAAAGATAAATGAACAGTTCAAATTAAATATATACATCTTTGTTTGGCAGTTGTTCTACTAAGTGAATTTAGAAAAATCTCATAGTTTCAGTATGAAACTTGTTTTGATACTTGGTTTCTAGAGTTGGACTTTTGTCATTTTTAATCTCAACAGAGTCTGGTTTAAGATAACAACCTGACATTCCAATTAGGTAACCTTTTTCATTTCCTACTTTCTTTCATAGTCCATATTTTGGTGTTGAAGTGCATAAGATACTTTCATCCTAAGTTAATCAAATACATAAATTTAGAGAAGATGCACTACAATAGTGAACATCTTACAAATTAAAGATATAAAATTAATAAAAAAAATATTATTGAAGAAGACCCAAAACATATAAAATTTAATAAAACTTAATGTTCATCAAATCATAAAGATTATATAGGAATGCCGACAGATATCAAATATCAATTTGCATATGATAAGTGTCATATTTAAGATAATCACTATTTTCATTGGGATGTTTGGTTTCTTAACATGACGAGACTCACTATGACCAATTCTTGGAATGGTATATTTTACTTATAAGAAATTAAGAAATATATGTTACCCACTTCCTCATAACAAAGTAATAGGGTACTATTATGATTTGTTATTTAATTGTGATTTAAAAGCTCCCTTATCATCCATTAAATAGTGTATCTTGAATAAATTATCTACCTGGAAATCATGAAGTGTTGAAGAATCATTTGTTCTCACACGATCAGTTGAATCAAGTATATAAAACTTAAGTGGTACATGGTGTTCATCCCAATCAACCCACCTTATTTTGTATTTTAGTGAAAGCTTTCTCGTTGGACCATGAAAGCTCTTTCTTAATTTGCATTATAAGTTATCTTTACAACAAATGATTTACCCTTTATAATTTAGGGACAATGGTTGGTCATTAATGTCTCTCATGACATTGTAAAAGTCCTTTGGAAGATTAAGGATGTTACATCTACATTTGGTGTAATCTTTTCTATTATATGCACCACGTGTATCAATAGCTATGATGTCGAACACCTATTTTTCTTTAAAATCCATGTGGAATATATGTAGGTTTACCAAATTATACCACAAAAGGGTCTCAAAGATTTAAGGATGTTCCTCGTGATTCTCCTCCTAAGCCCTAATAATGTGGAAGCAAAAAGTCTTTGCATGCACCATCGTTTCTTGTGTAATTGATACATTTGCTAATGTGTCATGAGATTCCTCAATGTAGCATGACATGGTAACATTTTATTTGTATTTTATTGCAAACTATTGATGAAGATAAGTTTCATACAAAGGTACAAAATTCTCATCTTCATCAACTAGTTTAACATCAAAACTCTTGACCCCAATATGACCTTTTTGGAAACAATATTGTAAAATGCTTTTGATGAGATGTTTTCCAGTCCCACTTCCAAACTTTTAGACACAAAATTAGCCGATTTGATATGATTTTCAGACTCTAGAAAAATTAAGTATGTTGTGCCAGAGAGAACCACTATTATTGATAATGAAAGTATCATTACTTTAGAGATAATCTTCATATTAACCTGTACATAAACCATTAGGTATTAAGTAATTAGCTATGAAAATTGCAATGTCATTCTTTTTGGTAATCTTGTACGTAATTCAAACAAATGCTTTAAAATAGGCAAACTAAAGTAAGAATGAAATAAAAAGACAAAGTATTGAAACATTGGCGATAAAAATTGCATACCATAAAAGAAAAACTTGAAGGGATGACCATAACAAAGATTGGGTTTTCGATAAAGTGTACAATTGTTGAAATTTTAAGAGGTAAATTTATGTGTATGCAAAGTTGTAGCTTTTATATGTAGTAGATGGTTCGATAATATTTTATCTATTGTAACTAAATGCCAAATCAACTCATACATGTTGATTGCCTCTTTTGTTGCATATACAATGTATTTTTCAATTTACAGAATAATAATTTAAAGCAAATTTGATAAGCATTGGCCAAGTTGTGTAACTATACAAACTATTTTGTAACTCTAATAGTTATTTATGGGTGTAAAAAAAACAACTTATATAATAGTATATTTGAGAAAACTCACCTACATAACAATCTTCTTTAAATGGTCAATTTTTTTAAGTTTTTTTTGTGTTCCTTATTCTTCATTTCTTAATATGAAAATATGCATATATTTTATTGATATTTTAAAACTAAAATACTATTAAAATATATAAATGAAAAACATTAATAAAAAATTTAAAAGAAATAAGAATATTTAATTCAAATAAATACATAAATAAAATAAATAGTAGTTAAGCTTTAGTAGGAATAAGAGTAAATTTAGGAAAGTAAAATGTAAAAGAAATATTTTATAACATAATACAATTTATGAAAGATAAGAAAATTATAATGTAAAAATTATTTTAAAATGTAATTAATTGAAGACAGTTAAGATTTGATAATTAAAAAAAATACATATTTTTTTAATATATGATAGTAATTACTCATGGTGCTGGATGAGCATATTCTACATTTCAATGTTATTATTTGATTGTATGGACTAACTTTTTGATTGGACTTTTCCGTTGTTGTTGTTATTGGAAGCTGGGGAGGGGTAAAGGACATTAGTTACATTATTTTCTTTTTAGTTAAATTTTTCTTCATATTCAGGTTAATTGTTCTTCTAAATTCAACTAATCATTTGTACTCAAGATTTCTATCTTGCGGTGTTCTGGCCTTTTCTTAACACATTAATTGTAGTCTTGGCCTTTTCTTAAATAGTCATCGACATTTCATTCATCTTAAAACTTGGTTAATCTCTGTCTGTCATTAATACCTTTATATTTACAAATTCAATACAAATGTGATGATTGTTAACATCACATAACCAATGGCAAACAAATCACAAATTTCAGTCAACTGAAACTCAACTCTTGTGAATTTCTATAATTCTAGATCCGTCTCTAGCCAGACTAACGTGATTATATTTTTCATTTGTCTCATGAAGCCTTAAAATTTTAAAAAATATGCATAGTAATTTAAATTATTAATATGGATCAACCTTTTTCAACTTTATCATTGCTGAACTAGCTGTTTTGTTAGTATATTTAATTAATTTTACTGTAGATGGCGTTGATGGCTTGATGCTAATCTATATTACAGACGTCATATTTTTTTGTATAAAGATGAGTCATATTTTAAAGAATAATATTATTAATTAAATTTTTTATTATTTTCATGAGCCCTAGTGAGGCTTTTTATGCATAAGATAGGTAAGACTATTTTCAAGAAGCAAAAGAATATGAACAAAAATATAATCAATACAGGTAAAACCTAAATAACAAAAAGAAATTGAAAATAAATAAGGTAAAATATTTTAAAAATAACACACACATATATATAGATATATAATTGTATTGAAAATAAATAGATTTAAAGTAAGGAAATAGTAAAAGACGTGTGTTGTTTTTCAAGGGACATTAACAAAAATATCTTTCCATAAAAAGTATAATAATTTAATATGTAAAGCAGGATTTTCTTTATCATTAAGTTAAAAAAATAAATATGTTCTTTTAAAGGTTAATTGTCTTTAAAGATATTTGAAATTAGTATTTTAAAAATATAAAATAGTTATTAAACTTTTACATGTGTTTTAATCTTGTATAGAGATGAGTTTGTTTTTATTTTAATAAACTGTAGAGAAAAATTTGTTAACTAATGGCTCGTTAATATTTTGATAATCGAAGTACATTTTTATTATTTCAACTTAGGAATCTAGCAATTTTTCATGTTTTCGTTGATGCTGATCTATTAGAGAGATGCGCCATAATTTATAGGAATCCTTGCATGAACTGAATATCTGCTTCCACTAGCTAGAAATTGTCGTATTTTTATTGTCCCTTTCACCTTTCTTTCTTTTCATTTCCCTTTTTCTCCATTTCTATCCCCTCTTTTATCACATTTGGATATCTCATCCTGCCTTTATTATTATTTGGATGGAAGGGCCTAAGCCCCAACAAAAACAATCATGCACTAATCTCTAGAGGACCATTTAAATTAAAAATACAAAGTGTCAGGACCCAAAGATCATAGTTCTGCCTTCACACAGAAACATCACATAAATGCTGTGTTTTGCCACGATCCTTGAGACCTTGACAACACCACCACCATGAATGCTATGTTTTGCCAAAGGATGAGAAAGCTCAATTTGCAACTCACAACAAAGCCTTCTTAATAGAGTCACTTTTGCTCCCATAGTGTGTCTGCCGAATTGTTTAGCATATGTCGTGATTTTCTTACTAGCTAGAGGCCCTTCTTGATATTTTTATTATGTTATAAGGAACATATATTATCGACTGATTGCTCGAATAAAAAGCTTTTAACAATAAAATAGTGTCAATCTTATACTTATACATGTGCGTTTAACTTTATTCACATTGACGTAATACAATTACTGTCTCTTATGTGTGTGTTTTTTTTATTCTTGCCAAGATACTAGTATAAAGTAATCCTTATTGAAAGTGGTAACTAATATTAACTTTATTATATTACACTACTATAAATATTACATTTAATATTGTTACATTAACATCGGTTGCTATACAAAATCGATGTTAATTAAAACGCGGTGACAATTTTGTAATTAACAAGACATTGTTAACATCGATTTTTTAAAAAAACTTATGTTAGTGTATTCTGTTAACATCGGTTTCCATTTTTTAAATAAAAATCGATGTTAACTTGTTAATGTTAACATCGGTTTTCATGTTTTTAAAGAAAAAACGATGTTAACATGTTAATGTTAACATCGATTTTCAACTTTTAAGAAAAACCGATGTTAACGTGTTCCTGTTAACATCGGTTTTTGGTAGAACCGATGTTAACATGATAAAGTTAACATCGGTTGTTTTCAAAAAAAGTTGAAAACCGATGTTAACATTAACACATTAACATCAGTTTTTCTTTGAAAATCGATGTTGTTGTTGTTATAAATAACATCTGTTCCTCAAATTAAACCTCATTCGTTCACTGTCGCGCTTGCCTTCTTCAAAATACAGCAACCTCATTTTAGCTGTACCTTGCGACCTCTTTTCCGGCGTCACTGTCGTGCTCTGGCGACCTCTTCCTCGGCGTACCTCGTGACCTCTTCTCCGGTGTCTTCTCTCGATTGAAGGTTAGTGTGTATGGGTTGAATGTTATCTCTGTTTTTGTGAACATGTGTTAATGTGTGAACATGTGGATGCTATCTCTGTCAATGAATTATCATTTGAAGTTGAATGTATGGGTTGAATGGGTGTTTGGTATGTGCTTTCGTTGTTGTGCTCACTAAGTGCTTGATAAAATGCCGATATGAAACTTAATAATGTTTGGTATGTGTATATATGTTGTTTGCACATCCATCCTCATGGAATCCGTTAGCTTTGTTTTATGTTATTGTGCATGGAAGAACATGACATTGTTTTTGCATTAGCATTGTTTTATAGGAGCCGCGATCACAATTTTTAGTTAGTAGCATGGATTGATAAGTGAGTTAGATTGACTTAGTTGGTCACTGTACATCACATAATGCTTAAAGATAGAAACTAGGACTTGGTGTAAGATGAAGTCATAGCCTTAGGTGGAAATTTTAATATCTGAAATTTCATTAATATATTGTACATAGAGTCCCCAAATAGTAAGAAGTTTGATAGCCTAAGGTGGAAATATGTTGTTGTACTTGCCTCAATGAGCTCAAGAAAGAAAGGAAAAATATGAATTTATTTTTTCTCTTCCACTAACAACAAGAGTTATCATAAACTACATAAGTTCTTGGATTCCCCAATGATACCAAGGAAACAATATACTTCAAATATGATTGCCAAATAACTAACCAATGAAAATGATAAGTAAAGCTACCACCAATTTCATCTCAAACGACAAAAACCCAACCACAAGATTCATTAGAAATGAGGACACTAATTCAAACACAAGTTATTCTGAGTTGAGCCGCTACATTTCAATAATAATAAAAAAAAAATCGTACAACACAAGTGTGAGAGCAAAAAAATCAATCTCAACTAGGTAAATGGTCAGTTCTAAAGCACATGCCTAGGGATAATCTTTTATTTAATTTCCACATACATCATCATTCAGAGACAATCCTGTTTAAAACACTGTCACACACTATGTGCACACCTCTTTCAGCATGTATTCGAATCTTGATTCATCAAATTGTGCGAAATTAACCTCTTCCGCTAGACCTAAGACTCTTGGTATGAGTAGGGATAATTGATGAACAGTTGGGACATCATGAATTTTATTCAAAAGAAACAACTATTCTGAAAAAACTATCAAATTTTCTAACCATATATCGAAAGCATATTATTGTTGTTATGAATTGAAAGACTCTTGGTTTCACAAGCCTTGTCTCCCTTATATTTAGTGAAGGTTAATTGAACCATGACTTATGGGTTAATCAAAACACAAGGAGAATAATAAACGGCATAGAAATTTCCAACATCACTAACTAGCTAAGGGTTAATTGAACCACAACTGATGTGTTATAATAGCTTTGATTTGGGTTATTATGCTGCCAAAGAGATAATTGAACCATGTCCTAATGTGCTTGCAGGGAAAGAGTGGTGTGTCTCTCAAGGACTCCACCTTCTTGTATAAGTTGTTTCTTACTTATCTCTGAGTAAATTAAGGTATTTTACTTCTAATTCAACATATTTATTTGTTCAACACTAAGTGTCTCCCACACTGTTGCTTCTTCTTATTCATTGTTTTATATCCTTTTTCCAAAGAGATAATTGAACCATGACTTCTATGTTTGCAGGGAAAGAGTTGTGTGTCTTAGAAGACTCAACCTTGTTCGGTCTTTCATTGTCAGAACCGATCAACGATAACTTTGGCTCTTATGCATTGAGGTGCAAGGTAAGTTAAACTAAAGCTATCCGTCTTCTTCGAAATTCATCATTAAGCTATTTCTTACTTGGTGTAATGTTATTAATGTAGGCAGTTGTCGTTTTCTACTTTGCATCGTCATCACTAGATTAGTGGTTGCAGATTGTTAGTGACCGTCACCACAGGTACTTACGAATTTGATTAGCATTTTTTGAATCTTAGTTTCCCATTTAAATCTTGCCTTTTCTATACAATTAATGTTCATGTCGAGTGAACCTTAGTTTCCTGTTTGAGATTCATTGCAGTGATTCTTCCGGACAGTTTGGATTAATCATTGTATTGATTCTTGAATTGTCCGTTTGGACAATTTGGGAAGACTCATATTTTTTTAGTATATTCATATGCGTAGGTTGTGATTTTTTCTTACATTTGATGAAATTTCAATACAAAGCATTTCACTTTTTTCTCCAGCTACATACATGACTGTGGTGGAACTCATGTCACCACTTTCATGTCGTGTACTCGGAGATAAAAGCGAAATGCTGCCGAAATTTCGTCAAATTTAATATAAGAGACTCAACCTAGACATATGAATATACTATAAAAATATGTCTTTCTGAATGGGATAGGGTCACACCTTGAATGAAAAAAGTGAGGTTTTCATGCATGGAATAACTTTGTGAGTATCACAGAGTTATTAATTAGATGGATAGAAGTTGGAGGAATGCAAGTCGTATCACGGTTGAGTATGAGGAAGGCGTTGAACATTTGTTGCAATTTTCCTCCGAAAGAAGTCGACCGGATGGGGATGGAAAATATTTTTGTCCATGTATCAATTGTTTAAGTGGAAGACACCACGCACTGGACGACATACGAGAGCATCTTCTGTGCGATGGGATTAAGAAGACTTATACGACATGGCTATGGCATGGTGAATTGACAGACACGTAGAGGGTCTCACAAATTGAACCGCTTGATGTTGACATCGGATTTTGATTAGAGGATATGATTCATGATCTGGGACATGAGTCTTTTTAGCAAGCACATGCCCTTATGTATGATACATTGGAAAGTGATTCGAAGAAGCCATTGTATCCGGGGTGCAAAGAGTCATTGACACTGTTGTCAGCGGTGTTAAATCTGGTTAATGTCAAGGCCAGATATGGGTGGAGTGAAAAAAGCTTCAGTTCACTGCTTGAGGTAGTTAAGGACATGCTTTCAGAGGAAAACACGTTGCCCAACCAGTTACTATCAGGCAAAGAAGATACTTTGTCCGATGGGTATGGAGTATATGAAAATTCATGCATGTCCTAATGACTGCATATTGTACAGAAGTGAATTTAAACAAATGCATAAATGCCCCACGTGTGGGGTATCACGGTACAAAGTGAAAGACGATAACGACTGTAGAAGTGATCAGGGCACAAAGAAAGCCCCCCCCCCCCCCCCGCGAAGGTGTTGTGGTATCTTCCGATCATTCCAAGGTTTAAGCGTCTGTTTGCTAACGAAGATGACGCAAAAGACCTTGCATGGCATGCAAAGGGAATAAACAGTGATGGAATGCTCCAACATCCGACAGATTCCTCGCAGTGGAAGAAGATTGACCGTTTGTATCCAAAATTCCGCAAAGACCCAAGAAATCTCAGGCTTGCACTTGCCAGTGATGGAATGAATCCCTACGGAAGTTTAAGTACTCAACACAGTTCGTGCCCTGTTTTGCTAGTCATCTATAACCTGCTTCCTTGGTTGTACATGAAGCGAAAATACATGATGTTGTTTATGATGATATCGGGTCCAAGACAGTCAGGAAATGACATTAATGTTTATCTTATTCCCTTGATTGAGGACTTGACAAACTTGTGGGACGAGGGGGTTGTCGTGTTTGATGGGTATCGAAAGGAGACATTAAAGTTGCGTGCAATGCTATTTTGTACCATTAATGATTTTCCAGTGTATGAGAATTTAAGTGGATACAATCTAAAGGGCCATTGTGCATGGCCTATCTGTGAGCAACACATGAGTTATGTGCAACCTAAACGTGGAAGAAAAATAGTTTATACTTGCCATCAACGTTTTTTTGGAACCTTATCACCCATATCGATGATTAAAAAAGCATTTAATGGAAGTCAAGAGCATGAAATTGCACCGATTCCGTTAACCGTTGAGAAGGTTCTTGAGCGGGTTGAGGGCATCCATACTGTATTTGGAAAGACTCAAAAGAAACAGAAAGGTAATACTTGCATATGGAAGAAGAGGTCGATATTGTTTGATCTTCGATATTGGTCTGATCTAGATGTTAGACATTGTCTCGATGTTATGCATGTGGAGAAAAATGTGTGTGATAGTGTCATCGGCACTCTTCTTAACATTCAAGGCAAGACAAAGGATGGTTTGAACACTCGTCAAGATTTTGCTGAGATGGGTATACGTGAGCAGTTACATCCTAGGTCTGATGGTAAGAAAATATACTTGTCTCCAGCATGTCACACTTTGTCAAGAAACGAGAAGATAAGTTTTATGTCAGTGTCTGCGCCGAGTGAAAGTGCCATAGCGATACTCTTCAAATATTAAGAGCCTTGTGCATATCAAAGATCTGAAACTAGTTGGATTAAAGTCTCATGATTGCCACGTGTTGATGCAACAATTGTTAGCCATGGCGATTTGAGACATTTTGCCTAACAATGTGAGGCATGCTATAACTTGACTGTGCTTTTTCTTCAATGCCATTTGTGCCAAAGTCATGGACCCTGTCAAGTTAGATGACTTGGAAGAAGAGTCGACAATTATCTTGTGTCAGTTGGAGATGTATTTTCCTCCTTCATTTTTTGACATAATGGTTCACTTACTTGTTCATCTGGTCAGGGAAATTAAATGGTGTGGTCCCATTTATTTACGGTGGATGTACCCAATCGAGTGATACATGAAGATCTTGAAAGGGCATACAAAAAACCTATACCGTCCTAAAGCATCCATAGTTGAAAGGTACCTTGCAGAAGAAGCTGTAGAATTTTGTTCAGAGTACCTTGAAAAGGCAAAACCTGTTGGGCTTCCCGAGTCCCGACATGATGACAGAGTGGGAGGAAAGGGTTCACGAGGGCTACATGTTATAACGCCTGGTTTACAGGAATTGCAACAAGCTTATTTGTATGTCCCGAATAATAGTAATGAAGTCCTGCCATACATAGTTCGTCATGAAGCCTTAGTCAAAGAAAATAATCCAAGAATGACAAAGAATAGGTTGTTGAAAGAGCATAACAAAACTTTCCTGAATTGGTTTAAAGATACAATATTTAGTGATGACTCTTCATCTGAAACAATGAGGAAGTTAGCATATGGGCCTAAAAGAAATGTTAGAAGTTAACAGGGATACGATATCAACAAGTACTCGTTCTACACCAAACAACGAGATGACAAGAGCATAATGCAAAACAGTGGGGTTAGCCTTAGGGCTGAGTCGCAGCACTTCGCAACTGTGCATGACCACAATCCCCGTTTAGCGTCCATGCCTTACTTTGGAGTCATTGATGACATCTGGGAGCTTAATTATGTTACATTCATTGTGTGTGTTTTTAAGTGTAAGTGGGTTGATATCAATAGCAGTGTGCAGACCGAGGACTTGGGATTTACTTTGGCTGATCTTAACAAGCTAGCTTATCAAGATGAACCTTTCATCATGGCAGAACAAGCTAAACAGGTGTTCTATGTTCAAGATCTATGTGATGAAAGGTGGTCAGTGGTACTACATGGAAAAACCATTGGTATTATTCTTGACGATGATGATTCAACCATTGGTATCACTCAATTCTTGACACAAATGCCTGACGTCAACAGAGAAGATTACGATGATGACGTTCTTGCAAATCATAATGATCATGATGAAGGAGAATTAATTAACATCACTGAATGTAATTTTTTTGTCTTATTAACTTGACTGCATTTTTTACAATTTCATAAACTAACTTGTTAGTTAACTTTACTTATGTTTATTTTTGTTTTGAACAGGATAATGACTACACCACCGAGCTCCCCTCCTCGTCCTGAGTCAGCACCTCCTCTTCATGAGTCAGCACCCCCTCTTCCTGAGTCAGCACCTCCTCATCCTAAGACAGCACCTCCTCAACCTGAGTCAACACCTTCACTGTTTACGACGAAGAAGGCCAGGAAAGCAACGCGTCTAAGGTCACTATCTAGCAGGCCTGCTGGTGCTGAAATACCAGTGGTTTATATCGATCCTGCCACTGGGAAGGCAGATGGTCCTCAGGCAAAGAAGTTGAGGACATATCTAGGGATCGTGGCTAGAGACAAGGTGGATGTCACAATTGCTAATTGGAAGGAAGTTCCTGCTGCGCAGAAGAAGTTGATTTGGAAGGACATTCAGGTATTACAATTAATCGTTCGATGTCATTGCTTGTAGTTATACAATTTAAATGTTATTGAAATTCTTAACCCCACTTCATTGTAACGCAGGCTGAATTTGATATACCTGAAGCGTTCGACCAATGGACCAAGAAGAAAATACTGCAGACAGTTGGAGAGCGATGGAGGCAGTTTAAGTCAAATCTGACCTCCAAATGGGTTCTTTCCCAAGGAAAGGACGATGATGCCGACGTTGTGTTTGACAAATATGGTATTAGTAAGGAACAGTGACAGCAATTATGCGAGAGTCGTAGGGTCGCTTCATGGGACGTTAGCTGAGTTTAATTTTGTTACAATTTAATTGATATGGAGTCTTTCAAGCATATTTGTTTTGACATGCATCTGTGTAATTCAAAAGATGAACATTTGTTTTGACAGGGTGTTAGGAAGAAGGCTCAGGCCATCCAAAAGATGAACATTACCCCGCACGTGTTGTCTTGTGGGGCTTACAAATTGTTAGAAAAGAAAATTATGGAAGAAAAACAAAAGAAACAAATGGATGAAGCAGCATGTGATGATAGCACGGAGACAATACTCCATCCTCCGTCCCCGGTGAGACAACACGTGAAGTGGAAGCTGGTTTGCACAAAAAAATCCGGAGACATGACTACTGAGGCGGCACATGAGATTGCAGAGAGGATTGTAAGTCAAATTAAAGGATGGTTCTTGTTTTCTTTAGCATTGAATTTTTGCCTAACAAATGACTTAACTAATGTTCTACTTTTTTTGCATTGCAGGATTCCCTAGATGAGCAATCCACACAGGGTAGCTTTGTCCCCAGTGGACGTCAAGATGTCCTGACTGCTGCCATTGGACGACCACAACACCCTGGGCGCGTCTGTGCTGCTGGAGCCGGTGTGACCATCACACACTACTTCAGACCGGCTCAATCAACCTCTTGCAAGTCGAAGTCAATAGCGCCTAAAGACTTGGATCGCCTAAAAGACAACATCAGGGTAGAGCTGGAGCAGTCGATCACTAAACGAGTTACGCAACAAATAATGATGTCGTTCAGCCAGCTGCAGTCCCAGATGCAGTCTCAGGGTGCCATGCTGCCTCCAGAGGTTTAGTTATGTCCCCTTGGTGCCCTTGTCAGCACCAAGGAAAGTTGTGTCGGCCCCTCAGGGAATGACCCAGACACGTGTGCATCTGCCAGGCGTGGGTTGTATGTCGATGACAATCCTCCCCTCCTGGTTGCTTCTAGAAGAGTTTATAAGGGGTCGACAATCGTGCACGGTGTCCCTCTTGCCACTGATTAGGTCGAGGTGGGTGTTGAGGAAGTTCGAGATCCTGATGCACGGTCCTTAACACTTTTCTTGCTTGGCCGACACATCTTGTACAACCTATTTTGCATAAGGTATATCATTTTTGCCTTCTTTCTTCTCATTTACGAATGATTTGTCTCATATAAAGTTAACCCGGTCGTTCACTTTGTTTGTTAACTATGTAGGATAAACAGGAACCCAAGGGACCGGTGAAACCTATAAATAAGCTGGAAGATATTGCCGATCCCTTGTACCACATCGTATTGACCATCCCCGATCTTTTCCTCAGACCCATGCAGGTGCCATAGGACCCAACTTTGTTCGGGGTGCATAATGAAAACTTCCCGTTGTACATAAAGCATGAGGATATTTCAGAGATCATCCATGGTGGTCAATGTCTGAACATCTCCGTTATACAACTGTGGATTCTGTAAGTTACTTTCAATTGGCTACCGTTACATAACTCATTGTTTTATATTCATGCATAATTAACTTTATTTATAAAACAATAGGCATATGAATGACTTATGTCTGCAATTGGATCATCCCGATGTGTATGGATTCATCGAGCCACAGTCCATACAGAGATCTGGGCAATCTCAATTTGAATTCGAGGACTATATGATGAAATGGATGCAAATTTCACAGAAAGATGTCTACCTTGCACCTTATTTGAATGGGTTAGTAAAAATGTACAAAAGAATTTAATTATTGTATGCAGTATAATAACTTAATTATTTTTCTCTAATGCAGTGCATATTAGCAACTGGTCGTTATATGTCTTAAGGCCAATGTTGTTGTGTGGTTTTGTTCGTTGCATAACAGGCCTGATAACTACCCATGCATGTTTATCTTAAGTAGTGCTTTGAAGGGAGTCCATGACACTCAAGGAAATAAATCAAACGCTACTACTAAATGGATTGCGCTAAAAGTAAGTCTTCTAATAAATCATGGTTTATGTATTCAAAATAATTTTTATTATTATTTACACTAATTTTCGTTTGACTTTGACTATGTTATTGAATTTAGTGTAATAAGCAAAAAGGAACCACTGAGTGTGGTTATTATGTCATGCAATAGATGTCGATGATAGTCCAAGGAGGCTTCAGAGATAACTAAGCATGGTAATTAATTGTCTAATTCAAAACTATTTTTATTTTTTTGACTTGTTTTTGTTTTGTACTTATTAAATTATGTTTTATTATGTCATGCAGTATTTCACAGATGAAAGAACACTGGAACCTGAGACATTGAAGGCTATTAGGGTTCAATGGGTGAAGGTTTATCTTAAAATTAGAGATGACATATTAGGATAGGTGGTTAAGGGATTTTTAAAACAATTGTATAAACATTAGGTTAGGAAATCATTTATATGTACGTTGACACTATTGAATTTTATTTGTTATTAAATATTATTGTATTGTATTGTATTCTGAAATTGGCACATGTCTGGTATTTAATTTACAGGTTGAAGAACTGGTAAAATTAAAAAAAAACAACAACATCGGTTCCCTTAAGAAAACTGATGTTGTAGTGTAAGTTAACATCGGTTATTCCTGAAAACTAATGTTGAAGTTCCATCTTTTAAATCTTTTTACGTTTTTATTTATTTGATAGCGACATCAGTTTTTACTGAAAACGAATGTTGTATGCTTTCCGTTAACATCGGTTTTCAAAACTGATGTTGACTTCTACACTTGCAACGTTGCCTGATTCAACATCAGTTCAAAACCGATGTGGAATGTCCAAAATAACCGATGTCGAAAGCTATTTTTCTAGTAGTGTTAAGGACCATAAGCACATACAAAATAGCCAACATAATTTATTTTATATTTAAAGACTAATCAAAATTCAAATCATGTACTATTTGGTTAAAAAATAAGTCATTATTACTTATTGTGTTAATTGTTGTTGGTTATCCTATATGTGCTTGATGTAATATCTATTGAGATGCTTGATAATATAATTAAGATTGTATAATATATTTGTTTCCCTAGCTAGATGACTATATTTATATTTATAGGCATTGTCGTTGTATATTTTGTGCGTTGTTTGCAACGTTTACATTTGTGTTTAGATGCTTATCAATTTTGTGATATATTCTATTGTTTTTGATCGGTGATATATATATTAAAAAATATGTTTTCATGTCATCTTTTAATTGGCCGTAAAAATTTAAACCAAAAGTTTTAATATATTAAAAATTTAATACAACAATTTTTATTTATTAAAGATTCAAAATAAAAATTGTTCATTTATAAAACCTAAAACATATTTAAGCTTTTAAAGAATATTTTAAATAGTGTAAAACAAAGAATATTATAAATATACATAATTTAATGGTGAAAAAGTATTTTGGTTTAAAAAATTAATGGGACTAAAGGGACTAATACAAAAAATTGAATAAATTATATGGACCATAACTATGTTTATACCATCAATTAAATAGGATGGCATATTAGCTATCTCACTCATAAATGAATTCCAATGGCATGGACTATGAAGTCTTGCAAGCTTCGTCAGTCAAAATGAACCCCACTTGGAAAAATAATAGCAGGGTACAGTTGAGTCTTTCACTATCAACTTGTTTTTCTTAATAAATTATGTTTTCTTATTAATTTTTTTTATTGAAATAAGAAATATTTATGAATGGCATAGATTGCAGATGAAAAAAAACTCTAGAATATAATAATCCGTCATCCCAGAAATTTGGACAACATAAAAGCATGAGTAAGATAGCGTCTATTAAAGAGAGACCTTAAACTCTCCAATTTCTCCCGATGAACAGGTTCAGAATTGCATCCATTCTTATCTTGTTTCCAACTTCTTTTGTTCTTCTTTTACCTTTTTGGTATTTTAATAATAGTGTCTACTAGCTTCTTACTCTTTGGTGATTTATTGTATGTTTTGTTTTTGCAAGTTCTCTAAGAAACATAATTGATTTGTCATATATTGGTATGCATACACTATTCACTTCTGTATGAAAATGCTTTAATTTTCAAAAATAATTTTTTCAGTAAATCCTATAAATGCAAGTGGTACTAGGCCATTTGGGAAACTGATACTTGTTTTTAGAATGTTTGGCAACCGATTTCCCTTGAGATATATGTTGGTAGAGTGAAGGTGTAAAAAACAGAAAATGTTGCACAGGATAAAGAAAAGCCAGGTTTATGATTTAAAGTTTTGTTACTAGAATTAACCAAACTACAGCTAATCTGTTTCGTTGATAAATAAAGCATTTCTACAAGACTACAACATATTTTTCTTTCTTTTCATGCATTTTGTAATATAACAAGTTAGTATTGCTGTTAAAAAAACATAAGGGATTCTTGTTATAGCGGTTTGGATTAATTAAAAAAAAACCTAGATTCAAATTGGACTTTGAAAATGGGATTCAAACCTTGTGAAAACCTTTTGTTTTCCAAATTCTTATAAGGTTTTTTAGATTAATTCTAGACTGGACTAACACTACTAGAAAATAGGCTTTTAACAATAGTTGTTTTTTACTTTCAACATCGATTTTTAACCAATGTTAAAATCACCAACGTTAAAAGTATCAATATTAACATCAATTTTCAAAAATCGATATTAACATACATTACACAACATTGATTTTAATAAAATCGATGTCATATAATAAAAAATAAACAAAAGAATATAAAATATGCAAAAATCAACATCAATTTTTAGAAAAATCGATGTTGTTAGGTGTACCACAACATCAGTTTTTAGAAAAATTGATGTTGATTTATGCACCACAACATTGGTTTTCAAAAAAATCGATGTTTTTTGTAAAAAAAAAAAATATATCCTATCTGTTTTTTAATATTATCAAAACCTGCAAGTTAAAAAATAGACCAATCCAGACAGTTTAACAGTACAATTTTTTTATTGAATAATTACTATCAATTATAAGAAATAGTTAAAGAAAACAATAATGTCAATACATAAAATTATTTACTATAACCGATTCTAATTAAATTATCTATATAATTGTAAAATTCCTTAAACACCTAGTGTTTCATTTTTAACTCTAAGATAACATCTTGCCCACCGAATGTGATTTGTCTTTATTCTCTCTAGTTCCAATGGTCTTGGATTAGTAAAATATTGCATGATATAATAAAACATAACTTAATTAGTGTAAATAATAACAAGTATAACAAATGAAATTATTTTTGAATTAAACAATTATCATTTTCCAATTATCCTTGAAACCTCCTAGGACTATTGTTGACATCCAATACATCACATAATAGCCGCACTCAGTGCTTCCTCTTTGCTTATTAGACTAAATTCAATAAGATATTTAAAGTCAACCAAAAAGTAGTGTAAACAGTAATAAAATGTAATTTTAAGACATTAAACATTGTTTAAATTACTTACTTTAAATGTAATCCATTTAGCAGTATCCTTGGATTTACTTCCTTAACTATCGTTGAATCCCTTCAAAGCACTGTTTAAGAGAAACATGCATGTTTATTATACAATTAAAATATTGATGTAAAATATTGATGATAAAGTAAACGTATTACAAAATACAACAGACATGTTCATGATTTTTTTCAAGTAGTTATTAGGCTTATTGTGCAAGGAACAGAACCAGACGACAACATTGTCCTTAGGACATATAATGACCAATTGCCAATTTACACTACATTAGAGAACATTAAGTTATTATAGTGCATATATTATTTAAATTGATTTGTTTAGTCATAGTTACCTATTCAAGTAGGCTCCTAGGCAGATATGTCTCTGTGAATTTTGCATTTATTTCTTAATATAATTCTCATATTCAAATTGTGATTGTCCAGATCTCTTATGAACAGTGGCTCAAGGAATCTATACACAAAGAAATTCCTCGATCATAGACTTAACTCATTCATATGCCTATTGTTGTTAAAATAAAGCAAATTGCACATCAATTTAAAACAATCAGATATGTAATGGATTGTAATGTAAAGTGAGTTACATAATCCATTAATACTAGTGTTCAATTTAGGCAAATCTAATTTAGGATCAAGATAGTATCGCAAGAAAAACTTGGTGATGTTGATTTGAGGGGAGCTCTTGAAGATTGAAGCAATGTAAAGACTTGGCAATGTTTTGACTTTCAACATGCTTGAAGGCTTGAAGGCTTGAAGATGAAGAATTGTGATTAAATGTAAAAGGAAAGAAAGTCTTCTATTGATCCAAGTCCTTGCATGCATACCATTAATATTCATTCATGCATTATATCATAAAGGGTTTAAGTAATTGATTTGAAAATTAAAAAGAAGCTAAGTATTTTGGAAAATGGTTCTAAGCTGGTTTAATCGATTACTAGACATAAAGAATCGATTATATTGTTCTTCAAACTTTCTGGAAATCTTTAAGAACAAATTAATCGATTACATCATCGTATTAATCGATTATTTCATTCCTACATACACAAAAATTTAACTGGGTGACTGGTTTAATCGATTACCACTAATCCGTAATCGATTAAATACCTATTTGGAAATTAAGATCACTCTACCTTAATCGATTACCACTTATTGTAATCGATTATTTAGTTCATTTCATGTTTTGCATATTGATAAGTTGTTAGCATATAGTAGTTTTTAGGATAAAATAATTAAGAAATTAAAGATAAAATATCAAATAAAGGCTTTAAATAGATATAAATTATCTTATCATTAATTTTATCATTAATTATTGTTATTTTGTTATTTAGGAGCAATAAAAAGAAGAAAATAAGCAAGAAAAGAGGCAATTAGAATCTTAAGTTCACGCTACTCGCGCCAAGACCGCGCCAGTCGCGCCACAAGTACTGGACGTTCACGCGATCCGCGTGAAACTGGCGCCATACGCGCGGACGTTATGGGAATTTCAAATTAAAGATTAATGATAAGATAAGATTAATGGGCTTTTAGGGTTAGTAAACCTAGCTATAAATGCAGAGACACACAGAAACACTAATACACACCTAGAGGCAGAAACACCAAGAATGAGGCATTGAGAGAAATCAAGAATCAAGAAGGTCAAGAAGGAAGCCAAGATTAGGGGTTTGATTACTCTTCTTCTTTGTATTTTCTTCTATTCTTTGGTTTATTTGTATTAAGCTAGACATACCATGTCTGGCTAATCCTTCTTTGATTGTCGTAAAGGCCAAAAGCCAATGTGAACTCTTGTGTGGATTGGATTGATATTAATAAATATTATTATGATTGCTTCTCTTTATCTTGTTCTTCAATTTTAAATACCATTGATAGAATTGATCACTCTATTAGAGGTACTAAGGGCTTTAATTCACAATAGGGATATTGGAGTTTTAGTTTCTGAAAGCGATAAAGTGACAGTTTGACATTCCCTAGGGATAGGGATGAAGGATTAAAAAGTTTTATATGCCAGCTTAAAGCTTAATCCGAAAGGGGGTTACTAAGGAATTAGAATTTTTAATTAGGATTAAAGGGTTAAAAAGACCGAGAAATCTGGGTTTAACCAATTAATTAAGGTGTATCTTTGAGTAGTTATAGTAAGAGAAATTAATTATCAATTCAATTAAACAAGTAGGGATCAGAGGTGATTGTGCTTTCACCACAATTATTCCCTAATATTGCATCATCTTTATTATTAATTGAAATTTAATTATGTTATATTAATTTATTTCAAGTTACAAAACAAAACCATAAATCAATTTTATTTCTATTTTATTTCTTCCAATTTTAAGATAATAATTACAATTATCTTAGTGCCTCAATCCTCATGGAGACGATACTCTACTTATCAAATTATTACTTGAACGATCGGTACACTTGCCGTGAGTTACGCATCAACTTATTGACGCAACACATATTGTCTGTCTTAATCGATTACCATATATTGTAATCGATTGCATTTCACAAACATGATTTTTACAAAGTCTGACTTAATCGATTACACATCGGGATAATCGATTAAATGACCCGTTACTGTAAACCAGAACTTATCTTGAACACTTTAATCGATTACGGAAGCGTATGTAATCGATTACAATTCATAAACAATCGATTACAGGAGCTGGTTTAATCGATTATTTCTGTTACAGTTCTTTATATAAATAGAACCCTTGCCTTGTCTGATTAAGAGAACGAAATAGAAATTGAATTTTCGAGCACTGAGCATTCTAAGAGCTTTCTAATCAGTCACAAAGGCATTCTTCTTGGTTCAAAAG
>PYAF01003212.1:1297162-1329631 GCA_007407185.1 Glycine tomentella
GCAATTCATTTCAAAGTTTAAGGAAAGGCTTGTTCTGCATATTGTTTCTACATTCAACCTGGTATATTCATCATTATGCATATCATTCTTGGATCATCAGGTGAATTCTTTCCTTACTCTTTGATGGTGTAAAAATTCTGATTGTATCTTTGTTTGTAAGTTCCATTGTAATTGGGTTTTTCTTGCAAGATTAGAGATAGTGTTTCTCTAAAGACAGCTGAGTAGTGTTCTCAGTGTGGGTATTGCTTCTAAGGGTCTAATAGGTTTTTAGACTTTTGAACTTTATGTAGGGTTGATAAAGAGAAGTTTTTAATTGCTTGTAAGGATATTATTTGTTATAGTGGAACTCTACTCTAGTGTTGAGTAGAAGAAACTGGATGTAGCCTCATAGTGTTTGAGGTGAACCAGTATAAATTTTTGTGTTCTCTTATCTACTGCATAATTGTTAGTTCTTCTTGTGAATTCTGTGTTACATATTGTTTCTTGAGGCATTACATCTTGGATTGAATTTGGATAAAGATTCTTGATTGTTTTTGTAATAAAGATCCAAAGGGCAAAGTAACTCTGATTTTGATACATCAAGAAATTTTTAAATTTACCAAGGCTAACCAATTCACCCCCCCTCTTGGTTAAGTGTGAAGTGTTCCCATATTTTACAGGTGACCCTTAAGAAGAAAATAGTGGTAATCAAGATAGTATCCAAAGAGACACAAATTTCCTGAACGTGTGTTCGAGAGGCATGTTACATCTATGGGTCTTAAGAAGATTTCAGACTTGCTATAGCTTTAGAAGATTGAATTTCCACTTTGTTTATTTTGTGCTCTTTGAGCAAGATCATGACATTAATTTTTTTTTTTGAAAATTATAAATGAGGTATTATTCATTTATGGTATGCACACAGAATTTACAAACACCGAGGTCCGGATCAATTGTAGAGTATATGATCATATGGATACGTTCATGGAAGACATGATCATAGGTTCTTACAATTGATGAATTGGCTCACAACTGTTAAATAAAGTTGGGCGCTTTATTTAGGCTGCAATATTTTATGAAATCGTTTTGTCCGAGCCATTGTAAAATATTGGTGTGAATTAATGTTCGCATTGAAAGGGTCAAGGAGAGATTTGATTAAGGTTGTTTTTCTGTCATAAGTATCAAATATCTGGCTAACCATAGTTATGTGATTGCTCTTAATCTTGAGTTTATTATAAATAGGTAATTGAATAATTTCATTCTTTGATTTACCAACAGGTGAGGTCCAACCAATTGACTACCAATAACTCGGTATTTTGGGAGGAAAAATTAGTTGATTATTAGTATTTATGAGATAAACAACATGGAATTCGTAGGATATGTCACCTTGATATGTTTCGGTAGTTGGACATTAAAGACACTGGCCAGTGCATGTAATCCATTAGAGAAACTATCAAAGTCAAGAGAATAAATAATTGATTGAGTAACAGAAAACTCATCAATCAATTATCGACATATTACAAGGGGCGATGCATATTCGGGTTATATATATTTTATTATTATTGATCTTGGAGTTCAACTTCGGGCTTTTAGTGGAATAGCACTAAATTATATAATTATTTATTGATTATAAGGAGCATTGATTAATAATAGATGGTGGATCCCCGTGCTAGCTTAAAAAAAAGGTGGGACATTTTTCAGTTGATGATGAAAAGTGAGTTATATGATTTTGGGCTTTAAACTTAAGTTTGTACTCAATAGCAAGTGGGAGATTGTTGGGAATGCTCTTTATACAAAAGCTATTGGGCTTAAGTGTATGGCAAGGGCCCAAGAGACCTAGGTTTAGGTTTTTTAGTTTCCTATATAGTAATCTTATTTGCTCTAATACAACAGTTGACATCATCTTTATGAAATAGAAAAGTGCCCACACATTTTCCCTCTCCCTTATTCAAGAATAGTACGGAAGATTTGTCATTCGTAATTGATTGAGAAGGCTAAGAGATGACTCGCCAAAGAAAAATGAGGAGATTGCATTCACGCTTCAAGAGGTAATTATCTCCTTTTGATTAGAAAGAAAATGATGATCTTATAACATTTAAACGTACTAGGTCCAATACGTTTCCGCAGATTCTTAGGAATCCTTCACTTTGTGCTTGAGAAACTCTACGATGATGATGTCCCATATTACATGAAGATGGAAAAATAGAGTGCAGGGTTTGTTGATCTTGCCATCGAGTACTTTGCATTCTATAACACCAAGATTTTTTATTCTATTAAATCTAAGAAGCACTTTTTCTCTGGTTCACACAACAGTTCTTCCAAGTCAACAAAGCACTTCATTGATCTGATGAGGTTCGCTTACCTTCCCGTTGGTATTGCAATCAAGAGTAGTTATGCCTGTCATGTTCTGAAAACTGCCAAAAAGCTGCAGGACTCAAGGGTGAGATTTGAGAAAGGTGATGTGAGGATAAGTTTACTAGATATAACCTTTGAGAAGATGTCAATTCTGAGTTTATTTTGGTTATCGTAACCCTTTCGAGGCACGTTTAAGAATCCCTCAGTTATGGCTGGAGCACTCAACTGAATGTGTTTTCAGAAACCTGGTTGCATTTAAGCAGTGTTACTATCCACATAAGTCATACTTTTACAACTATGTTTCTCTGATTTACTCTCTTATACACACACAACCTGATGTGGAGCTGTTACTTGAGAAGGAAGTGATTGTTCATGAATTGAGGGGTGACAATGAAGTGGCCATACTTATTAATGGTTTAAGAAAACATGTTGTAACAAACTCAACGTGTTACTATCAAATTATAAATGAGCTCAACAACTATTACATGAGCAATTGGAACCACAACATGGCGGCGTTGAGTCGTGCTTCTTTTTGTTGTCTTCCAATTCCTCGTTGTTGTGCATGATGCCTACAAGGGTGAGTCCTGGTACAATGGTAAAATTGTGTCTTGGTGACTTGTTGGTCATGGGTTCGAATCCAGAAATACCTTTTTTGCATATGCAAGGGTAAGACTGCGTACAATATCCATCTCCCTTGCCTTCGCATAGCGAGTAGCCTCTGGGCAATATGGTACGTAGTTTTTTTGTGCTAGATGCCTTCAAGATTTCCAAAATGTAAAACTCAATCGGTTGATCAGGGTGTGTAAGTATTATAAACTCTTTGAAACCATGTTCAATTCTTACGGATAATATATATATATATATATATAAGTATGATGATTGTTTCACCTCGTGCATCTTCATGTGCTATATTAATTAGTGAACAAACAATGTGTTTATGACGAATGTAATCTCATCAATGAAACTAATGCAATGAATCCTGAGTTGTTAACTTTGTTAGCATGCTACTAGCTAGTATGGTAGTTGAACTAAACTGAGACATCATGAACTCTTCCCATTATAGTTCAATCCTAGTTAAAAGTAGCTAGGAGGACACTTTGCATTTATTGAGAGAAAAAATTTATAGAGAGACACGTGCAAAGTCGAGAGTTGTGTTAGAATATGACTTTTTGACCAAAATAAGTTATTTTTTAACACTACTACATAATACGCCTTTCACGTCGCTTGTTCCAAGTCGGTTGCCCCAAGACCGTCATTGTTGAGGACTCGATGGTAGTTTCGTAAATAAAAGTAACATTTCAAAGACGGTTATACTTAAATCGTCTTTGAAACATCAAGACGACGTCGGTTTTGCGCACAACCGTCATCATTTATGTGTAATCAAAGACGATTTCACCAAGACCGTCTTTGAAGTGTATGTCTTATTTACCAAAACGACAACGTTTTCATGTTTAAAACCGTCCTCGTCTCCATGTTGAGCTCGTGTTGTTTTGTGTCTTTTACCACGTTGTGACCTTCATTTCTCAGAGATAGTGACCCTCAATCGTGCCCTAGTAACCTTTGTCTCCGTTTTTGCTTTCTCCTGACTCGCTCACAACTCCGTCATGCATTCAGAGGTGACTCTCGTCGTGGTCCAAGTTAACTACGTCATAGGTTGCCTTCCCACTGCATCACGTGTCTGGCAACGTCGTCGTGTGCCAACATCCTCATACACCTACAGTGTTTTGTGTAAGTTTCTTTTAAACCGTCCATCAACCAACTTATATTGTTTAGTTAAGCATCTTCGCAAACCTAATTTCACCCTTTACGGCTTTTGAATCCTTTGTGTATTATTGATATATTTTGGTGGTTGATTTTATATATATTAGCATTACTCATGTATTCTTGCTCTACATTACTCATGTCCTGGGGTGTTCATGTCATCCCTTGGTTTCATTTTGTTTCTTTTAGTCACTGTGGAATTTAGTATATGGTTTGTTTCATTTTGTAACTGTTTAAGTTTTAATAAGGTTGGTATTGCTTCCAATGCCTAATTTTCTTCATTTTATTGATGCCTTAAGCAAAGCTGAAAATTAATACCGTGCATATACTCTAGTCCAAGTTGTATTAATTATTACTTGTGGTTGTTGAGGAAAGAAATTAAAAGGTGTAATGTATGTTGGATCCAAGTTGTATTATTCATTACTTGGATCCCATGGAAAGACAACCCATTTCTTTGATCGAAAACTAAACTGCGACCCAAATATACTCTAGTCAAAATTGTAGCATGCACATTTCAATGCAAGCATAAGCACACTTCACATGGAATCCACCATGTCACTCCATTTGCTTCATTCACCTAATAGTTTGCTTGGAATCATTCCCACACATGTTTAACACTAGACCAAAGATTACACTTTGGTTTCTTCTTAGCCACCACTATTAGTAAAAGTTCATCTCCACAACCATATTTTGCACGATCGACTTGAACTCACAAGTATTCAGGTTTAGTACATAGCTTTCATGCCACTTTCATCATAAAAGAGTCATTTACATGCCTTGCGTGTCTCAACCCCAACAATTAATATTTCTCCTTTGACTTACACAACGAACTCCAAGCCTTCCAATTAACCTTTCTTATTGAATACTTATCAACTTGCATTCTTTTGTGTTTTTCTTCGTACTGTTGATTTTTGGTCTTCTGTTTTATGCTTGCATTATGTTTTTGGGGCTGTACAATTCCAATTTGATTCATGTAACCAAATGTTGTGGTCAAACGGACTTTGTAGGTGGTCTATTTGATGGATTACATGTTTGGACACTCTGTCTTTATTGGTAATAGGTTACATTCACTTTCTATTGGTCTCGACTTCGTTTGACTTAGCTATATTGTTGTAGACCATGACAGTGTGTTTGCTAATTTTGTCTTCTGCTATGCTAATAAGTCAAAAAACATATTATAGTGCCAAAGTTCATAAATAGTTCAACCCAATATCCTTTTATAAGTCATGCTACTCTCAGAAATTGCTAGTTTAATGTACAATTGTTAAACATAAATTCAAATAATTTTATGTGGCTCTTTCAGATAATTTAATTATGTTTTTTTTAAAATATTTTGTTTTTTAAATAGTGTTGAGTGTTGAAGGTGCTTTTAGGTGTGTGAATTTGTATTTTGTGGGAACTCTTTGCGTGCTTTTGGCTTTGTGAAGAGAGCAGAGGAATGATGAGTAGGCACGGGTATGGCAATACATTGACTTTATTCAAATAATAGACCCTGAGGTCCTGTCAGATTTTCACCTAAACACATAGGTAATCAACTGATGTTATAATTACAGTGGTAAGTGGTAACTATTTGTTCATACCATCAGGTTCCTTGAATATTACTAAGAAATGGGGTGAGCTTTCAATTCCAATGAAGTGCAAAGGGCGGTTTAAACAACTATTTGATATAATAGATGTTTGGATTACATGATTTCCATTCTTCATAATTTTACTGTTTTAAACTATATGTCCTCTACTCAATTTATAAAAGATAAACCACTATTTTTGGGGAATCTTGTCGGTGAAACTAGTAAAAAGAAAGAGAAGAAACAATAATATAAAAGCCAACAAAATGAACCAAACTACTAATTTCAAGAAACTGAATGCCTCCTATTTCTGGATGGAGTATATTTGGCTTCTTCTAGCAGAACTGATACTCTCTCATGAGTCTGAGCCACTATTTTCACCTTGTCCCCCTTTGCTGGCCCAAATCTTAATGAAAGACTTCTTTGACTTGAGCAATCGTTTCACCTTGCCCATGACAGCTTTGTCCATGCTGGGTTTGGTGTCTCCATCTTTGTCATTGTTTCCAACTCCATTGCTCGGCCTCAATGATGCAAGTTCCTTTCTTAATGCCTTCAGCTCCTCAGTTGTGGCCACAACATCCAACTTATCTTCTGGGTTAGTTGTCCCTGACCTTGAGCTTTCATTGGATTCATTGTTCAAGTCTTTGATTCCTCTAGGTATGTCAGGAATGCTGGTACCTGATGATGCAGCAGTCCTTAACTGCTCAAAGTATAGTACCTGCACAACTACGCGTGATGGTAGTCTCTCGTTTTGTACTGCATGCAAACACGCGTCAACTGATAGCTTTCTACAATCCATCAGCTTGCATATCCTCTTCTTTTCGAATTTGCTTATCCCAGGGTGCTCCTATAGTGTTTGGAAGCAACGAAAAAGTAGAATGAATGAATTAGTTACCTCCGTATACAGCTTTCTAAAAGGAAGTCACTATCAGACAGCAAATGCTAGTGGTGAAGCTAAAATATGACTTTATATTGAGCACATAGATTTTTCTATATTGAAATACCAGAGTGTATAAGCACACTATAACAAATCTAAAATGAAAAATGCAAATTGAATCAAAGAATTATAATTATCGAGAACAGTTTACCTTTAGATATGTATCAATAGCCCTATAAAGGCCATAATGAGCTGGACGAGAGATGTTAGACACTAACTCAGCAAGATTAACAAACTCTGACAAAGGTAAATTGGGATCTTTTGCTATTTCAGCAAGGTACTCATCTATGAGCTTTGCCACCATCAGGTTGGAAGCATCTGATGAAATCCCTGGTTTTCTTATCCCATCAAGTTCATCACCCCCAACTGATTCAATCTCAGCATTGTCATTCTTCATAAAAAAAACTCTCTAACAATATTCTATACTATACTAACATCATAGTTTGTAGCCCCATCTAGTGCTTGAATCAAAATATCACTTACAGAAGCCTCCTCCAGTTGCTGCCCAATTCTCTTTACCAGCTCTTCTTTAGTCCTATCTCTTGATTCTACAAAAATGGCCACTTTCAATAACTTGAGTAAGAACCTACAAGGAAGACTGCCTTTCTCAGTAGGCAGAAACCACACTACAGTTTCAACTATTAAACGATGCTTTGACACATTCCCACACTGGATCATACCCTTGCTCAAATTTGGCAATCTTCTAAAAGCATAAGCTTTCAAAGCTTCGCCAATTACTTCGTTAGATTGAACTGTCTAGGATTTAATATTTGTCATCACAGACTTGTACAAATCAACTTCAAGCTCACATAAATCTTCGACCCACCAGTCTTTTGGCACCATTCGAGTTTTGAGTCCATTCTGGTTTGACTCAATCCCATTTTCCTCTGAAAGCTTCTTCGGGTTATAGGTGTAGGACCATTCAACTTTGGATACATCAACACATGCCTTATTTGCTATAGATTCAATGCAATGGCTGACAACCTTTAGGTCCTCAACCAAGGATAACATAGACTTTGAAGTCTGAAGAAGGATGATTGAATCCTTCCAACTTAAGAAAAATGCTAGAGCTAAGGAAAACATCAATCTTGTAAAAGAGGTTCCCTTTCTCAATGGCCTCATGCATTCCAAGATACTCTGCTGCACATCAAGTTGCTATTATGTTGTAAGCATTGAGGGTAACAATCACGCCATTTTTTGTTTTGAGTAGCTTTTATTTTGCGATACCCCGTTCTTGCTACTGTTGTTTTTGGGGCTACCAAATCATGGCAGCTTCAGGAGGTTCTAAATGCATGCAAGATCGAGCTAGCATCTGAAGTAATTGATCAATTAACACAATATTAGCCATATATTTTACTGATGTTTTTTTAATGATCTAATATAAAACCATGCTTTGTTATTTTTTTAGTGCCATGGTATTTGATATAATTTCGTGTTGAACGACATTTTACAATTTAAGCTCTCATTCCAAATTTTAATATACTAACAATTTGGTTATTATTTATTTTATAGAATAAAAAATCTTCAATGTGGTGTGTAAAAAAGACGGTTTCATTCGCCTTTGTTATTTATTTTTATTTTAGTGTAAATTCAGTTAAGTGAATTGATTATAAAATTATCTTCGTTAAAAAAATAAAACAGGAGAAGCAAATAGGATTTTAGCCAAAATCGTCTTTGTATGTACACATACAAAGACGGTTTTGGTTAAAATCCGTCTTCATATGTATGTAAAAAAAATTAGACACGAGAAACAAATATGATTTTTAGCCAAAAACGTCTTATATGTACGTCAAAAGAAAAAAAAAAATTAGACATAAGAAACAAAGATGACTTTTAGCCAAAATCGTCTTTGTATGTACACATACAAAGACAGTTTTGGTTAAAAACCATCTTCGGATGTACGTCAAAAAAATTAGACACGAGAAACAAAGATAATTTTTAGTCAAAATCATCTTTTTTTGTACACATATAAAGACGATTTTGTTTAAAAATCATCTTCGTATGTACGAAAAAAATTAGACTCGAGAAACAAAGACGATTTTTAGCCAAAATTATCTTTGTATGTACATATTCAAAAGTGATTTTGGCTAAAAACTGTCTTCGTGTGTGCGAAAAAAAAATTAGACATAAGAAACACAGACTGTTTTTAACCAAAACTGTCTTTGTATGTACACATACAAAGTACTTACAAAGACAATTTTGGCTAAAAACTGTCTTTGTATGTACGTAAAAAAAAAACAAAATCTAGACACGGGAAACAGAGATAGTTTTGACTAAAAATCGTCTTTGTAAGTATGTAAAAAAATCAACAAAGACGATTTTGTGAACTATCGTCAAAAGTTATACTTTTCAATAACATACGCAACAACGATAGTTCAACTACCGTAATATGTGATTTAGAATCGTTGTTGAAAGTTTTGCGTATAGTAGTGTAACTAGATAAATATGTAAATGGGTGTGCATGAAAATTATTTATGGGACATGAAATTCTTTTCTCAATAAAATTTAGGAGGCACTATCATGATTGGTGTCTCCCGTTCAAATTTTGTCATTTAGTAGGACTCCTGTTCAAATTTTGTCATTTAGTAGGAGCACTCAATCCTCTGGCTCCTCCGGTTCTGCTAATGTGTCTTGAATACTCAAACCTAATCTCTATTCAAAGAAGAGAAAAAGACAAGCATATAATTATATGTATATATATATATATATATATATATATCGATGATATGATATGATAAGCATAAAAAAAATGGTATCAATTAGATTTTTTATAAATCTCCATATCATTAAATACTTCTTTTATGAGAAAAAAAATACTATTAAATGAGTACAAGGATCACCCAAACCCAATTACACTCATTTCATATACTGTTGTAAAACATTGAGTACTTGACCCAGGCCAGCAAAATCATCCCGACAACCCAAAGATGAGAAACTACACAAATACAACCAATAAAGACTAGACACCTCATCCCCGATTCCCCTCCAATTATACCAATCACAGTAATTAAATCTTTTGTCCCCTGAACTTTGCCTTTCAGCTTACAAAATAACAGTTTGTCAATAGTGACCTTACTACACTGACTACACTGCCATGAATAGAATGACACAACAGAAACATCACTGTATCATGGTATCCAACTTCATCTTGCTTGAAAAAGGGTTATGATAATTTGGATATCCCACAATTTTATAACTTCATATTAAACAGTCATCATTTTTTACTGTTTTTTTTTATTTATTTTTTATCATACACTTATCACTTTTTTTTTCTCTCTCTCTCTTTTATCTCTTTCTCTTACAATTGTGAAATATATAGTAGTCATGGTCATATTAAATATTAAAATTATTTTTATAAAAGATATTATGCACTTAATTAAAGATTACTTAGATGAGAGTGTAACAAATAATTTCGATTTTGGCCTAGCTAACCAACGGCAATGGGGTTTTAATATTTCGTAGCATTTCATGTTAAGAGCATACACGCATTTTAATTGCTAACTTTCATAAACTAAAAATATTGGGTAAATAACGTAGAAAAAGGTATCTATATATCTTTTGAGAATTGTCTTACTTATTCCAAGTAAAAATTGGATTAAAAAATCTCATAATATATGATTAATAATAGTGTAATATTTCTATATAGACTTAATGGTGCTGTCATATATAGACTTAATGGTGCTGTCATAGAACTTAAAAGATGTTTAAATAGGTTTTGATTGGATAAACTTATTTAGAAGTATTTATAAAAGAAAAAAATAAAAAAATAGATGAATTTTTTTATAAGTAAAAATAAATTTTCTATTAACTAATTTTTTTATTAACTAATTTTTAGAAGTTCACTAATATAATTTTTCTAAAAAATGAGATGACATCTACAATTTAACTAATGAAAAACTTATTTTGATTTATGAAAACACTCATTTTATTTTTTTCTTCTTACTTTCTTTTTCTAAAAATACTTCTAAAAAAATTTACATTCAAACATACCAAACATACCATAATGATAATTAGATATATATTTTCAGTTGCGTCATAAAATTAAACTCTATCCATATCATATATATCAGCATCAACACCATCTACAATAAAATTTAATTAAATACACTAAGATATTTATACTTCTTTTCATATAAGAAAATATGAAATGCAGACTCTATGTTCTACCTATCATAATAAATAAGCAGCAACGCCATCTACAAATATCTTTATAGTGTTAGTTAGATCTACATTTTCAGGTGCGTCACAAAATTTAATTAACAGAGCAAAATTTATATCATGACAGGATTTTAATAAAATAAAATTATTTATGATAATAATATGCTCCATACTTTTGTATAAAAAAAAAAAGAAGATAAGTCATAAAGAATATTATTATTATAAATAGTTTTGTTTTATTTTCATTGTCAACACTAAGTTGAAAGTTTTGTTCACTTATAATATCTTTGAACTACAGTCTACAGAAGAGAAAAATAGAAGAGAGAAAACATAATTAATCATGCAATTTTTTTTTTAATTTGGTTGGATAAAAAGAAAAAGGAAAGAAAGATATATAAAAGTTGTTTCTTAAATATTTTTTTTCCATTTTCTAGTGTATTTTTTTTTCTGCATTCTCATTTTGTCTTCCACTTTACCAACACTGATGAAAACAAACTAAGCTCTAATATGAATAACTCTCAAATTATCAGCTAAAATCAACAAAGCTAGTTAATAAGGACAGTGAAATCAGTCCAAAAATGTGTCTTCATGACTAGCATCATTATTTGCTAGGGATGTTCATGATTTGAATATCTACATACCTATAATCATACCTAATAAATAACTAGATTATAAGTGGATATTATAACTAAAATGATAACTAATTTTTAAATTATGAGTATATATAATTTGATATAACTAGCTATAATGCTATACATTATTTTTAAAATATTGATATATATATATATATAACTAATTATATAACAAGTTATATCTAAAATGAATTACATAATTAATAAAAATAAGTTATTTAAAATACACAATTTTATAAAAACTAGTAATAATTTTATAACTATAACTATTTTTTAAATAAAAATAAGTTATTTGAAATATCTATAACTATAAAATTAGTTACCTACTTTTATATGACTAGCTTTTATATAATTAGTTATAATTATTTTTTTAAAACTAATTTTTCTTAACATCGCTATACTTGCTTTGGCGAGTGAATTTGCGGAAAAATTCCCTTCCATGTTTGAAAGAAATATTCTTGTTCAATCAATTAAAAAAAAACAAGTTTTTATACAAATATTTACAGACTATTTAATATATAAAAAATTATTAATGTTATCATTAAAGTACGTTGATGCTTATATATTTTCATGAAAAATGTTGCATAAACACTAATATGCTATTTATCATCTAGAGAAATACAATTTATGATGTAATAAAAAATAGATAAAATTGAGAGATTTATTATTTGAATATGAGGTTGTTTCTGTATACACGTGTATTAATTAATGAATAAACAGTGTGTTGATAGAATGTAATTGATGTCATCATCAATGCAACTAAATGCAATAAATCGTGAGTTATCATGCTAGTAGTCTAGTACTATAGCCAGCTAGGACACTATTGCCTTTATTGAGAGAAGAAACTAGAAAGAGAGAAAAATTATCGGCAGAAAGGCACGTGCAAATAGTATCTAGTTGCGTTATTAATGCACTTGCATATTCTTAACACAAAAATGATTCATGGATACTCAAACCTAATTACTAGTATCCGCAGATATTCCTCACAAAAAAAAATATCCGCAAAGAGAAAGAGACCGAGAAGCATAGATAAAAATTGATAATATGATATAACAAGAAGAAAAATAGAGAAAAATTAATGATGTCTATTGATTTTGTATATGTACTGCACAAATATTGAAAGTACACGTAGTCTGTGGAGTTAGCAGTCGAGTGCTGCACTTTATTATTCAAATATAATAATAGTAGGAACGATTATCCTCATCAGTCGACTGCTACATTATATTATTAAATATTATAACCATCTTATCTCTTAACAAGTATTTAATTATTCATAAAAAAATTATCTATAAATCTCATATTATTTATAAGTTATTATCTATATGTGTTAATTATCCATAAGCAACAAATTATCTATAATTTAAATTATATACATTTGTAATTATCCATTAACCTTATCTACAAAGATCCAAGATCCATACTCATCCTATAAGCACGACATACATATTTAATTATATTTTTCTCTCTATAATTGATGAATTTACTTGACCTCGGAGTTTTCTCCTTTGTTTTGTTAGTCCCCTTTCTTAACAAATTTGATTCATCGTCTAACGTGCAATCCATCTGAAGCAACACCCTTGTGCGGGGCACTTCCAAATTTGGTGAGAACAATATATGTAGGAGAAGAAGTAGTCAAACTGTGTTTGTTGAAGACTTGTGGTCTAGTTTGTTTAAGCTCTACTTAACTCGGTTTGTTTAATAAAATAGACAAACTCAAGTTTTTTTTAAAAAAATAGTCAAATAGGTCATGTCATAGATCTTGCAAAATCCTATTAAACCTAACATACTGACTTATTTTGTAATAATATTTTTTAATAAAATTATTATCATTAGTATGATATTTAATATAATTATATTAATGAAATTATAAAATTATTTTAGGGACGATGATTTAAATCATTTTAATGTTTGAAATATATATGTTAATTCATATAAGCATAGATGAATATTAGGAATTAGAATTATTTTCTTTTGGTAGGACTTAAAATTGGCTTTGGTAGTCTATCACCTGTAATATTTGTAGTCAAGTTTTGGCATGTCTTGTGGCTTAAAATTGTCCTGTTGTTTTTATTGATAATTTATGGCTTGGTTAAAGAAAAGAAAAGTAAATAGAAATACAACACATCCAATTTTTTGGTGACATATGAATAACATATATAAGTTGTTGCTTCACTCTCTAATATTTTAATGCATAATAAATTTATTATTATATTATAATTTTTTGTGTTTTTTAATATGAAGTAAACTTTCAAATAGTCTAACAAATCGGACCAACTTATATAAAGGTTAAACTTAGGCCTAAAAATAGTCTCATAACAAATAACAGAATCAAACTTGGGCTAAAATATATAAAGTAGATCAGTCCAACCTTAGGTAAGGCTCGACTTGACTTAATCCATTTTCACCCTTAATTATGTGGATGCACATGTATCATTAAATAAAAAGGCTATGATAATTGAATACCACACAACTCTATAACTTCAGGAAAAAATAATCATTTTTCTCTTTTTTTTATCATATCACCTATCATATTTATTTATTTTATTTTTGTCTCTTATAAGTGTCAAATAATACTGGCTAGTAGTCATCACTGAGTCCAAATATCATTTTTGTAAAAGATATTATATATTTAGTTAAAAATTAATTAGATGAGAGTGTACATTAACATACGTTGAATGTGCGAAAGCTTCTCGCTATATGATGGTATGACAAGAAAGTCATTGTATACATTATACAATCTTATCCTTATATATGAAAAGAAAAGGTTTATGATTCAAACCCATGACTATTATCAATCACTAATCATTATAAGAATTTCGATTTTTAGTGGAAGATGTAGGTGGCGATTACTAGATATTTAAACCATTGGAAATTCTTTCCCGCAATTCAAAAATCGACGCAAATTTTGTTGTCGTTAAAGCATCTAACAACACTTTTGTTGAACCACTGGAATGGAATAATCATCACCATTGTGATCAACGGTGGTTTAAACCACCAGTTAAATATTATTATCTTTTTAAAAAATTTATAGTACATAGTTACGATTTAAACCAATAGGAATATCATTTTTTAAGTGTAAATGGCATTGGTTTGAAACCTTTGGTAAAATATTATTATCCTTTTAAAATTTTATTGTGCATAGCAGCGGTTTGAATCACCGACAATATCGTATTTTTTAAAAGTGTAAATAGTGGTCATTTGAAACTGCGGGTAAAATATTATTATCCTTTTAAAATTTTGTTGTGCATTGCGGCAGTTTTAAACCACCGCTATGTTTTTGGTATTTTTTTAAATGTGTCAAAATAGGGTTGCGATTTTTGTTTCCAGGGTGTATGAAATGCAACTATAACATGCAATAAGAGGAAAAAAAAAGAGAATATCACTCTTAAATAATGTAAATAGAAGAAATTACTTAAGATCTTGGGGATATATGTTTCCTTCTTTCAAACCTATGCATCTCATAACCGGGTTGAAAGCCAAATTGGATAAGATGCAAGCGTAACCAATGACAAAAGATTAAGGGAGTTTTGTAGGGTTAATAAAAGGGGTAGTGCATGTATAATTATAGTAAACCTTAGAGGGGGTTATTGAAATTTGCTCTTTTTTATTATACAACATAAACCACTTTTTGTTCCTCTGTAAAGTGGTGCATTTCAAAATTAGATGAACGAATTAAACATACAATTTTTTTAGATAAACTAAATCTAAACTATCTAAAGGACCAAACAATATATTTTAACGTTAATTTTGAGTTTTAAATAATATATTTCATATACAACTTTCAAATAATATTTAAGTTAAACAAATATAAAAAAGGTTGCATATTTGCTATAAGAAAAAAACAATAAAGAAGGCAAAAATAAAAAAAATAAAAACTTTTTAAAAAATTTAACCATTTAAAGAAGATTGATATCTAGGCGAGTTTGCTCAAATAAACTAATATATCAAGTTGTTTTTACATTTACAAATAGCTATAAGAATTGCCTAATAGTTTGAACAGTTACATAGCCACGTCAATGCATAACCAATTTGGTTTAAATCACTATCCTTTAAATTCAAAAACACCTTATACATCAAACAAAATAGACAATAATCATGTGATGATTTGAGATTTAATTAGTTACACCAGATACATCCAACAAAATAGGAAATAATCATATGTGTTGATCGAACCATCTACTATATATAAAAATAACAACTCGGTATAGACATATATTTACCTCATTAAAATTTCAACAAGTGTACACCTTCAGTGAAGACCAAATCTTCTCCATGGTCATCCCTATATCTTTTGCTTATATGGTATGCAGTTATTATAATCGATGTTCTAATACTTTGCTTTCCTAATTCAATCTTACTTAGTTCGCCTACTTTAATGCATTTGTTTGAATTATCTACAAGATTACTAAAAAGAATGACTTTGCAAATATTTTTCATAGCTAATTACATAATACTAATCGTTTTTGTATAGGTTAAAATGAAGATTATCTCTAAAGTAATGATATTTTCATTATCAATAATAGTGTTGCTCTCTAGCACAACATACTCAATTTGTATATAGCCTGAAAATCATATCAAGTCGGCTATTTTTGGTGCCTAAATGTTTTGAAATAGGACCCAAAAAATTGCAATGAAATCATTTTATGACATTGAGTTTCCAAAAGGTCATACTGGTATCAAGAGTTTTGATGTAGAAATAGTTGATGAAGATGGAAATTTTGTATACCTTGGTATGAAACTTAACTTCATCATTATTTTGCTATAAAATACAATGAAAATATTACCAAGTCACGCTACATTGAGCAATCTTACAACTATCAATAAGGTATCAAACACACAAGAAATGATGGTGCATGTCGAGATTTTTTGCTTCGACATTATTGGGCTTAGGAGAGGAATCACGAGGAACATCCTTAAATCTTCCAGATCCTTTTACAGTAGAATTAGGTAACCCTACTATAATTTCACATGGTTTTAAAGAAAAATGGTTGTTCAATGTCATGGCTATTGATACACGTGGTACATAGAAAATGTTGCACACAATGTAGATGTAACCTTCTTAATCTCCCAAAGGACTTTTACAATGCCACAAGGGGCATTAATGACCAACCGTTGTCCCCAAATTATAAAAGAGGACTTTTTTGTTGTCAAGATAACTTACAATGCAAATAAAAAAGGGTTTCCATGGCCTAATGAGAAAGCTTTCACTAAGATATACAATAAGGTGGGCTGATTGGGATGAACACCAAGTGCCACTTAAGTTTTATATTCTTGATTCAACTGGTCATGCGAGATCAAATGGATCTTCATCAATTCATGATTGTCAGGTAGATAATTTATTCAAGATACAATGTTTTGTAGATGATAAGTAAACATTTTAATCCCAATTAAATTTCAAACCATAAAGATAGCTTATTACATTGTCCTGAGGAAGTGAGTAACATATATTTCTTAATTTGTTATAGGTAGAATATGACATTCCAAGTATTGGTCATAACGACTCCCCTCATGTCCATAAAGCAAATATTCAAATGATAAAAGGTGGATATCTAATATATGGTACTACTTATATGCATACTGGTGTTGTCAACACAACTCTATGGATAGGTAATATTTTACGTATAATCTTTATCATGTGATATAGATCAAGTTTTATTAAGGTTTATGTGCTCAGATATTCTTTAGTAGTAAAATTTATTTATTAATTGTACTATATGGGGTCCACAAAATGGAAGTGGAAAGGGATGTGATTCTTCAATGTGCACATCGGCCCTGGCACAGAAGCACAGACACATCACCCATAATAGCCGACCTATTAGACCAAAATGTTATCTTTAAATACCTCAATATTTGAATATTAATGATAATGTTACAACTCCTTTATCAATTTACAGGTACTCAGTTATCTATAAGAGACGAATTATCTATAAACTACGACTTATCTACTAGCTATTATTTATAAGCTAACAATTATCTATAAGAGTTGTTACACCACTGTAACAGCTTCTACAATCAATGACCTGAAGCTCCTATCGTATGCTATAAATATCACGTTCTATTTCACCCTTTTTAATTCACTCTCAACTCACCCACGTACTTACTTGAGTGTTAGAGTCCTTTGTTTTGCAGGTCCTCCCTTTGTTCTCCTAGTGAAGGGTACCTGTATTCCGACATGTGAGATTGTGGAACCCATCTTGGCTACGTCGACCCTGACGTCGGTTAGTTCTAGATTTCAGTAAGTACAATTGGCGTCCACCATAGGGCCACGATAAAACTTTTCCCGCGACCCTCTTCACCAATGGTTAGCATGTGGTCTAGCCTTAGACTCGAGATACCTCTAGAGAGCTTTAATCCTCTCCTAATGACCATGACAGACAACAACAGTCTCCAACAACTGCAAACACATGTTGCAGATGTGGAGCGATGACATGAGGAGAAACTCAGAAAGTTGAAGGTTGACCAAGACCAATTAAAGACTCGTATGAGATGCCCTCAAAGAGACGAGCACTCCGCCCACAGGATTCATGAACGTACTCAGGGGGAATCACACCCTCGACAAATCATCAACACCCAAGATGATCACAATATCTTACGCGCATCACTATTAAGGAACGACGACTCATTGCATCTTTTTGTCGGTCGAATTATGGAGGCTGACCTGCCCTTAGGTTGGAAACCGCTCAACCTAGAATGTTATGATGGAACTACTGACCCAAATGAGTACCTAGACGTGCTCCTCACCCAGACTAATCTTTACACCAATGATGATGCAATCATGTATCGAGTTTTTCCAACATCCTTCAAAGGGACAACATTGACATGGTACGAAGGACTCCCTCCATAGTCCATTGACAGCTTCGACACCCTTGTCTAATGATTCAACTCTTAGTATGCAACCAATCGGTCACACTGCATGAAATGGAAAAGATGTCAAGGTTCAGAAACAAAGTCCAATAAGCTGTACAAAAATGTGACAAAAGAGAGGGAGGCACCAGAACCGACTCACACAAATCAAACAAAATGCACAAATAGGACAAGTGTCAGCCTCTCCCAAGGGGACCTAGGTCTGAGCGTTATTCACACCTGAATGTGAATCAAGCCACTATTCTTGAGGAGACCTTCAATGTAGAGATACCCATAAAGCTACCTCCAAAACTTCCTTGCAGACCAGGGATAGGCAGAACCAAACACTTCAGATACCATTGTAGTTATGGTCACAATATAGAAGACTGTTGGGTTCTAAAATATAAAGTTGAATAACTCATACAAGCTAGATACCTAGCCCAATTTATGACGAGGCCTGACAACAACCCAGCAAGAGTAACACCTGAAGGACACCAAGATGACCAACACAGAAATCATGTTGCCAATAGAAGGAGGGAAAAAGTAGAAGACAAAGGAAGACATAAGCATCACAAGAAAGGACACGAACGTCAACCTCGGTAGAAGCATGAAAACGAGCCCATCCAACAAATCAGAGGTGTAATCAACACCATTGCTGGTCGATTTTCCTATGAAGGGTTGTCTAGTCAGTCCTAAAAGCGTCATCTCCACACCATCCGTGATATTGACATCGAATGTCTTGACATAAATCACCAAGAAGTATCCCTCCTATAACATATTGATAGTGACTTCAAAGGCATAAATTCTATCAACCAAGATGACCTCATGGTTGTCTCTATAGTCATTACCAATTTCATGGTGTCCAAGGTCCTTATTAACCAAGGCAGTTCTACAGATTTAAATTATTGGAAGACATTTCTTTGATTAGCAGGAAAACGCTGAACAAACTTGAAGCCATCGTCTCCACACTGCATCTCAAGATGAAATTCCTAACCTTGATTGGAGAGATTATAACTATCAAGGCAGACCAAAAGTAGGCCCAATAGTGCAGTGCTGAAAGCTTAAAGGTGCCACCTTATCCTCCTGTTTGAGGGCCAAGTAAGCCTCATCCCACATCTGGTGGTGGTAGCCAAGTAAAGAGCATGGACGAAGGGTCCCCAATCCAACCCTGGTCGTCTATTGACAAAGGCTCAAATCCTATTGAAGAAGTTGTCAAGCTGCAGCTCAGACCCAAACCTGGGCAATGTACACAGCTCAACAGGGACCTTATCAGCCATGAATACAAACACATAGCTGAAGTTCTATGCATGAATGTATATTTATTCACATAGCAACCATCTGATATGCTAGGAATCCATCCTAGCATCATATATCATAAATTGGACATCTGTCCCCAGGTCAAACCAGTGTCACAGAAGAAGAGGAAGATGGGAGAAGAGTGGTGCAAATTTTCAAAGAGGAGTGGACAAGCTACTTAAGGCCTTAGTTTTTCAAAGTGTTTGACCTTAAGCAGCATCTCTCGATCCATTGCTTCACAGGTTATGTTGTAAATCCATTTCTTCAGATAGTGAGTTCTTGTTTAAGCTTCCTTTAAGCGTCTTGATTTTATTTAAGCGTCCTTTAAAGTTTTTGATTTTGTTGACGGCAAGATATGAGTTCAGCTAGTGAGAGTGCTCGTGTTATGTTATTTTTTAATGGAAGGAAAGTTAGAGGACGATGGTGTGTTGTTTTTGAAGGGGACAACAGGCCGAAACGTATCAATCGAAAATCAACAGTGAATGAATTGCATGAGAAGATATGCCAAAAATTAGGTCTACAAGACAACCAACGTATCACTTTAGTGACGACAAGATTATGCAACATGAACAATACACGGGGACTCAACTGATGGATGATGAAGACATAGAAATGGTAATGGAACAATTTTTCAACCAGTCAAGGAATGATTTGTTAGAATTGTACATGGATTTTACCGCAGTGGAGGATGTTGTTTTATCCATAAGGTCAGTCGCTTTTAATTTTGCACATATTTTTATATGCAGCATCATATGCTGCTCCAGGTGTAAACATGTCTGAGGAAGCTGAACATGACCAAACTTGGGTTATGGATGACGATGAAGAGGATGACAATGATAAAAATATTGCAATAGAAGATCGTCTTCTTGAAGATGATGCTAGTGCGTCGGATAATGATGAGGATGCTTGTGTGCATGCGACTGAATTCCAAGAAGAAACTGATGTGGGGTCATCTCAAATCCGTCATCATGCCGACGTTGGATCTATCCAACCAGAATAAGTTGTTGAAGGTATGTTAGATGGCTGAAATCAGTGAAAATGTAGTCATATATGTATAGTTGTATATTATAGTATTTTATTTGCCTGATATGTTTAGGTACTGAGGTCATTGCTTTTGGGATGAAATTCCACATTACACATATATTGATTGGAATTATCCAAGCGAAGAAGAATCTTTTATCGGTTCTGCTTTGGGTTCGGGTTCAGGTTCAGTGCAAGGTCCATGACAATTAGGGGCGATTTGTTTGTTAAACAAGAATTTGCATCCAAAAAGGACGCACAAATTGCAATTAAGCGGAACCTCATGAAGGAGCATCAAGAAGCAATAGTGGTTGAGAGCAAGCCTAACAAGTTTAGCATGAAGTGTGTTTGAAACAACGATGGTTGCCCTTGGAGGGTTAGGGTAATTAAACCAACATACGGTGAGAAGTGACTTGTTTCAAGATGGGGTGGAAAACATAATTTTCTGAATGATCATATTACACAGGGTCACAAACAGCTTGATGTTGATGTTATTGCTTCACTTGTAGTAGGTATGTTTCTATTAAATTTTCTCAATATGAAAAATATTATTTTTTAAGGTATGTTGTTAATGTCAATGTTACAATTTCATTGTTAGGAATAGTTAAGGAGGAACCGTCTGTGTCAATTGCATTGGTTCAGGAGTTATGGATTTAAAGTTTCATATGGAAAGACCTGGTATGCGAAGCAGAAAGTAATGACAATGATTTATGGAGATTGGGAAGAATCTTATGCATTTTTTCTTAGGTGGTGCAACTACATGCTTCATTTTTCACCAGGTTCTTTTTTTATATTCAAACAAATGCTTATTTTGTGGCACATCGACTGGTACGGGCAAAGTGTGTGTTTCATCGCATGTTTTGGTCTTTTAGACAGTGTTGCGAGACTTTTAAATTTTGCAAACCCATCATTCAAATTGATGGGACTCATTTATATGACAAGTATAAAGGAAAATTGTTGATTGCCACGAGTCAGGATGGAAATAATGAGTGTCTTCCATTGGCATTTGCCATTGTTGAGGGGGAGACATTGGAAGCCTGGGAATACTTTATTGCTAACATTCGCTTCCACGTTACCCAAATGCAAAATATATGTCTCATTTCAGATCGACACTGGAGCATAATATCTGCTATGGAGAATCATGCCTGTTGGCAACCACCTTTTGCGCATCACGTGTTTTGCCTTCATATTATTGCCAGTAATTTTAATCAAAGGTTCAAGAATGCAAGATTAAAGAAGACCCTCGTGACTTTAGGTATGTTAACAACTATTTTGAATACATTAAGCTGAGACAAATCTGTAAACGGAATAGTGTTAATGATATTACTATTCTACAAGTTATACTCCCAATATGGTTGATTTTGACATAACATTTGCATGATTTCGTGATACCAGTCCTGAGGTTGCAGAATGGATTGATGGCATCCCTAAGGAAAAGTGGACACGTGCATATGATGTAAAGGGAAGAAGATATGGCCATATGACAACAAACTTGTCAAAATCAGTGAATAGGGTGTTCAAGGAAGCAAGGAACATGCCTATCACTGCTCTTGTGAAGCACACGTACACCTGATTAGTTCAGTATTTTGTATGCAGAGGTCAGGAGACTGTTTCACAGCTTGACAATTCACAACGACATTGCAAAAATGTGGTTGATGCAATGAGGCATAATCAGTCCCTCGCTACAGGCCACCATGTAGGCACATATAATGTTGGTCAAACATTATTTGAGGCAGAGAAGGACTAGGATAGGTCATACTCAGTCAACCTTGCAGAGCGTTCTTGTCAATGTGGCAAGTTTAAAGCCTTCAAATACCCATGTAGTCATGCCGCAGTTGCTACGTTACATGTTTGCCAAAATCCTTATCAGTTTGTGGATGATGTCTTCCTTGTAAGCAACTTGGTTCAGGCTTATTCATTGCCATGGCAGCCAATCGGTAATGAACGTGCTATTCCACCGAGTGAAGGTCCAGTTGTCATACCTGACAGGGAAATGTTGTGTGCAAAGGGTCGTACAAGGTCCACCAGAATACGTAACGAGATAATATCTGTTCATGAAACCAATCCATACGTTACGTTGATGACTAATTTACGCTTATGGAGAGTCAATGAGGCCCAAATAGGGACTGAACACGCCTAAAAAAAATTCCTGAACACGCCCAACAAGTGGGGCGTGACTAAACATGCCCAAATAGGGCGTGACTGAACACGCCTAACAAATAGGGTGTGACTGAACACGCCTAAATTTGGGTGTAACTGAACACATCTAAATAGGGCGTGACTGAACACGCCTAACAAATAGGGCATGACTGAACACACCTAAATTTGGGCATGACTGAACATGCCTAAATAGGGTGTGACTGAACCCGCCTAACAAATAGGGCGTGACTGAACACGCCTAAATTTGGGTGTGACTGAACACACCTAAATAGGGCGTGACTAAACACGCCTAACAAATAGGGCGTGACTAAACACGCCTAAATTTGGGCGTCATTGACCCCTATATAAGGTAGACACTCCCACTCCCACACAACATACCTCCGCAATCGAAATTCAATCTGAATACTATGGAATGCGAAATGGTCATAATGCTGACTAGAATGATTCATTGTGTTAAATAGTGTTTATGAAGTTTGGTTATCTTCAATTGTCATTGTTATTTAAAATGTACGTTACGTTATCTTCTTTTATTAAGTACTGTTCATTGTCATTTGGATTTTTACCTCTCTTATCAATTACTGTTATTCACAGTGTTAGTGATTGTTAATATGTTGACTGATTAAAATAACTGTTACAAAAAAATGTTCGAAACAAATGTAAGTTAAGAAATAAAATATATTACAAACTAAAAGGAAAATCACAAATGGCGAAAAAATTATGACTCCAGTGGCCACTTATAATGACGCGCCTGATGATCAGGTAGCCTCTGTCTACGAGGTCGCGGAGAAGGGTCTGGCTGAGAAGGGCCTACCTCATAAGGGTCTACATAGGGAGGTGGACATGGAGTGGCCTACTCTGGAAATGAGGGCTTGGGATGCTCAGCAGCTGGGGTGGCATATGGTACATCTGATGGCCAACCCCCACAACCTTCAGCAGAATAATCAAGCTGGGAGAGCATCTCGTCAATGTCGGCACTAGTCCACTCAGCAGGAGTTACGTAACAACTGGTCCCAACATTCGCTGATGTTATCGCCATTGCAGTAGCCATATATACAGGTTGGGTCTGGGAGTCAGCCGATAGAGGCATATGACTTTGTGAATTGCATCCCTCGTACCTCATGTCTCCCTGCTGACTAGACTCGTAATACAAGGGCTGGCTGCCGTATGTCAATCCTAGATATGGGGGCCTAAACCAACCCGAAGTGGGGGGCCTGGGACCTACAATGGGCTCAGAAACATGGTGCATCTGTTTCCGTCGACGCTCTAGCCCATGCCCCTCCTATCTTCGATGGTCAACGCCAACAGACACTTGTGGCTTCTCCTGAAGCTGAGTTTCTGGTGCATGTGGCCCTGCCTCCTCCAGGTGATAACTCTCTCTGAAGATAGACATTATGCGACCGACTTCTTGCTGCGCCCACTCGCGAGTGTAACCCGGCCACTGATCATGACTAAGTGCGAAGTACAGCATCTCCAGCCCATCAATCTATAAATTAAGATATATAAACATTAGTGTGAATCATGTTCTCTATCATAATAAAGATAAATAGACAAATTTTAATGTCAACAAAACTTACACCATGTCCAGTCTTGGCAGCCATCTTCGAGATGTACCGCTTCCCATTTTCCCTATACCAAACCATGTACTCATGGTTTTGTGACATGAAGCCCTGAACTAAAGGGGGAGGGTCGATATGTTGGTCCCTAACCTCCCAGCATCTAATAAATGATCTCAACTTACAGACCCAGTTATCTTCTCGTTTACCGCGCAAGGAAAGGTCATGCACACCCTTCAACTTCTTGGGAGTACGTGGGATTGGCTGATCCCTCCCAAATTGGTGCATGCATCTATCCAGCTGTGAATACTCAACTGTATGGAAGCATATAACAAGAGTAGTTGTCATCCACAACAGTCGCTGCTACTCAGATGCACCAAGAAAGTCGTAATCTCCGTATGGTTGTCAAACCACCTGCATACACCAAATAAACACACAATTATGTAACAACATGGACCACGAATGCACAGTTAAGAACACTTAAAAATAACTAAACGTACCTCATCCCGACTGAAGGATTCTAATCTCATCCTATACCAGAGCAGCTCGTGTGCTTGAATCCGGCCTAAAGCATTAAACCTTATTTCAAAATAACTGACATTAGAATACTATAAGACAAAATTCCAAGAATTGTTAAAAAAAAACATATATACTAACACATACCAGTATCCGTAATGCCACTATGGGTGGGTAGGAAGCGGAATAGCTGGAGCAATGAGTGGGAATCTCAGCCACGCCCACACTCGAAGCAGCATGTGACACCCATCAATGTCACTTCTTCGTGGATCTGTACACTCGCACATTTGTCTAAACAAATGTGCAAGGACCACAGAGCCCCAGCTATATCCTCCAATCTCCTCGAAGTCCCCAGCAAGCAATGGGACGTAATGGACCGTGACCATGCTCCCCCGGATCTGTCGCTCAGTAGCCATGATCCAAGAAGTTGTGCAATGTGCGCCTTCGTAAAGCGCATCATAGCGACATGTAGAAAGCCAACATTTCTTAACATATCACCAACGATGTCAGGTATATCATCATGTTGTGCCCCCCTTCACTTTACCACGTCGAGTCTTCAACAATCGAGCTGTGTCCTCATTCCACACAGCTTGTGAAACGTGGGTCCGCTAAGTACGCCTACCGCAAAACACCCCACTTATACGGGGTAGGGATAACATGTGTCGTCGGATCCATGGGCTCACCCTCACGATCGAATCCAGAGAACGAAGAATCAGTTAAAGATGAGTCAGCCATCTAATGAGTATCTTAATATAAATAAATGAAAATTAAAATTAAAATTTTTTAAACTTCGGTTCACAAAACATTACAAATAATTATCCTATCAAATTAATTAAACCTAATGTATGTCGCTAACAATCCTAAACCTTAAATCCTAAACACTCAAACATAAACCCTAAAACTAACACCGTAAACACAAAACCCTTAACCAAATCCTCTAACACCATAAAGCAAACACCTTAAACCCGAAACCATACACCGTAAACCATAAACCATAAACCCTAACCCCTAAACCACAAACCAAAGACCCAAAACCCTAAACACTCAAACAAACACCATAAACTCGAAACCCCTAATTCTAAACCTGTAAATCGAACACCCTAAACTTATATTAAATCTAAAAGATAAGACAAATTACACACTCACATATATATATAGAAAATCTCAAACCTAGAATTTTTTTCTTGGAAAAGGTTTTAATAAATTTTAACTAATAATAATAAATAATGTTAAAAGTGTTAGAGTGTTATATATATAGCATTAAACATGAAGGTGATGAAACTAAAAAATGGTGGTGTAATTGCAGGAGTAAAATCGGTGGAGATAAACAGAAAGCAGCAAAAAGTGACAGTAACCAATTATGTGGAACCGAACAACGTCTTAAACAAGGCCAAGTCAACAGGGAAGAATGCCTGAATTTGGCCTTACGTGCCATTCAACATGGTGCCGTCAACCATAAACCCTAACCCCTAAACCATAAATCAAACACCCAAAACCCTAAACACTCAAACAAACACCATAAACCCCAAACCCTTAACCTTAAACCCGTATACCGAACACCTTAAACACTAACCAATTAACCTAAACAAAATCAACACTAAACCATAAAACCTAAACCATAAACCCTTAACCCTAAACCAAACACCCTAAACACAAAACAACGAACCATAAAGCAAACCCGCTAAACTCGAAACCCTACACCGTAAACCATAAACCCTAACCCCTAAACCACAAACCAAAGACCCAAAACCCTAAACACTCAATTTTCTACAAACCTAACAATTTTCTTACTAACATGTACGAACCTAACAATTTTCTACAAACCTAACATGTATGTCGCTAACTCTAACAATTTTCTTAATAACATGTACGAACAAACAATTTTCTTACTAACATGTACGAACCTAACAATTTTCTACGAACCTAACATGTATGTCACTAACATGTACACCCTAACAATTTTATACAAACATAAAATGTACATCGCTAACAATTCAATAATATAACATGCAAAATTATTAAATTCACTTGTTGGCAGAGCTTCGATGCAAAAAAAATCTACTTAAACTCTACAGAGAAGGGTAAAAAACTTTTAGACAATGAAGGTGAAATAATAAGAATGGTAAAAAGAGATTTTTTTTTTTTTTGCCTTATATAGCACTCAAACTGACAACCCAGATTTCAAATTATTTTTTATATTATTTATTTAAAGTTGCCGCAAGGTCCAGTTGTCACAGATTTGGGAGGAAAACATTTGTACGGAAAGAAAGGGTTGCCTAGAGGGTCATTCCTCAGTTCTTTGTCCAGAAGTTTGGCACAATTGCATCAGGAATCAGGGACCAAATAGATATTATTAATAATTGTACATAATAACTATTAATAATTGTACATAATCTTCTGGCCACAAATATTCTTGAGTGTGCACAAGCTGGTGGAGCTTTATTTATTAATTATTTGCATGGTTGTTGAGTGAAGAAATGGATATTTAACACAATGCATTCAAGGTTTGGGGCCTATGATAGAGGAGGTATAATGACTTAACTGTTTGATCTTTGATGACTTAACTGTTGGTGGAGTTTTATTTATTAATTGTTATGCATATTTTACTTAATTAATTTAGACTTCCTAAATAATAAATATATGTTAATCACAAAAATTTATTATTTTTCTCCACAAAAATTTTGATGACTTAAATTTTCTTTAAAAAAAAAATGGTACAAATAAAAATATTAATTATTATGCATATTGCTACAATGTAATGTTGTAACTACAACCCTGATTTTCAAAAGTGTAAACATAGACTTGCTAAAAGAATATGCAAGCAATCCTTAAGGTCAATGAGAAATGGAAGAGCGGTCAACGGTGGTGGCATGTCAAGAGAATTGAAGCTCGCAGCAGGTGACGGTTGGAGGTTCTTAGTTTGATTTTGAGATTCCAATAGAACAGGGTCATGATTCACAACATTGGAGCAGGAAAGCTTGTGAGAGGGCACCAATGGCATGGTGCATGGTGCAGTGCGGCTGTTCTAATTGTGTGTTTAATTAAGTAATATGATACAATAAGGCGACAAGGATATTAGAGAAACAAGAGATACAAAGATTAGAGAAAAAAATCAATAACCTTGTTTACATAATTATGTTAACACGGCTAAAAATAGAAGAAATAATATACCATCTTATTCTCTTTATGTTCAACATTGTCATGCATTCACAATTCATTTTCTCAAAATTGTAGGTAAATTTTGTTGAGATTTTTTCATAATTATTTTATTATTTAACATTTTTATAATCTAAAATAAGGTCCTGAACTGTCATTCAGCTAGACTTTGCTCGGTCACACCACTGTCCACCTTTTAAAATGCAGTACATTGAAAAGCTTATTAGTGATTATGAAAATAAAAATAGATTATGAGCATCTTTTATATAAAAAGTCAAAAGTGTTTTTATAGGTTTTTTTATTAAAAATAATTTTATTTTTCAATAAAAAAATTTAAAAACATTTATGATGACTTATAATGCTCCTTACAATATGACGTTTACAATATGACGCATCTTGAATACATCAGCTCAACGCCATCTGAAGTAAGATTGAATGATAACAGCTGTCTCACGCAGATTCAATAAATGTGGCTTGAAGTCTTCCTCAGTCATCATCGTGTTCATTTGGACACGATAACAACAGACACATTGAGTAAGGTGGCACAGTGGCAACTATTTTTTATTTTCTCCCGATAAACAGGTTCTGAACTGTATCCATTCTAATCTCTAACATTGTTTTCCATGTTTTTGTTTTATATCTATTTTGGTGTTTCGATTATAGTGTCCACTAATTTCTTGCATGTTCTGTATTTGCAAGTTGTTCTCTAAGCAACATATATAATTGATTTGCTATTTGTTGGAAACCACTATTCACTTTTAGTGTCTTTCTTTACTTTTTGATAATAACTGTTGTTAAAGTCATCTAAAATGTTTTTTTTTCTTTTCTCCGTAAGCCATTTGGGAAAGTGATTGCTGTTTTCAGGAGGGTGTTCATCAACCGATTAAAATTAATAGAAATTGTAATGATCGAATCGAAAAATTGATAATTGAAATAATTAAAAATAAAAAAATTGAAAATTTTTACTGGATTATTTTGGTTTTTGGTTTGACGGGTGAAAACCGATTCAATCCAAATCAATCCAATTATAAATCTTACCTTATCCTTTACCTACTTGGACCTATTCTTTATCATAATTCAAAAATAAAAAATTCAATACATTGCTCCTTATTTTGTCCAATGAACATGTTTGTCCAATAAAAATTAGAAAATGATATTTATTTTTGTCCAATGAATGTATTTGTTTCTGCTAGATACTCCTTATTTTGATAAAAATAAGTCTCATAAGTTTTATTTTTAGACTTTTAAAAAATCGAAAATCGATCCAATCTAAATCGAAAAAAATTGGATTGGATTGGATTGGATTTGAAAAAAATTTTAAACCGAATGAATGATCAAATGACCAAACCGAAGGAATTGGATCGGATAATTTTTTGCTTCAAAACCGATTCAATCCAGACCGCGAACACCCCTATGATCAACACCCCTATAACATAGCCATGTCCATATTATTCTTCTCAAAATAGCCTAAGAAATTGGCTTACTGTGAAGAGGTTGAGAAACGGGCATGTTGGACTGGTTTCAATTAAGACTTAAAAGAGTGAAAATGCAGGTTTTTTAAATATTTTTATTTGCAGGTTTCTCTGTCTAAGGTTGAATCATACCGTGATTAGATCAGGGTAAAAAGACTTAATAGTATGTTTGATTCCAAAAATTAGTTTCCAGTATGTAAAATAGAATTCTGAAAAATAAATAAGCAGGTGGTGTGAAGAGAAAGAAGTGTGCAAACACAACTCTAAAATTTAAAATTCAATACTTATATTTCATTGGATGGTTTCGTGTTAGCCGGACTCATTTTACAAATAGTTTTTTAATTGAATCTTTAATTGAAGAAAGGAAGGTACTGTTGTTCATGAATTTCACTGGTGTACAATAATGATGGCATAGTTTGATTTTGGTCTTTATATACTAAAGTTATGTGTTTGTTGAATTAGAGAAAGTTGAAGTTGGGTTGCTGCAACAATGGGATCTGCTGCTAATAACAATCCTTCTCCTTCTCCTGCTCCTGCTTCATTACCTGAAACCAAATATATTGAGATGGTGAAACATGTGATCGACATTGGAGTCCCAGAAGAGCTAATGTTGTCTGATCGTAGCATCTATAAGGTTCCTTGCAGTGTCCGAGAGGTGAAGAAAGATGCCTACACTCTCAGTGCATCTCAATAGGTCCAATTCACTTCAACAAAAAAAAACTCAAGCCAATGCGAGAGCATAAGCTAAGATACTACCAATTCTTCGGGAGACGTGCTGGTGTCTCAGAACAAATGGAGGCATACAAACACTACCTTGAGACCGAAGAAAAGCAGATTCGACAATGCTATGCAGAGAAATTCCCTCACATAACCAAAAAACAATTCGTGGACATGATGCTGTTGGACGCAGTATTCATCATGGAGCTTGTGTTGGGACACTGGGAGTTGAAATCAAAGAAATCCAAGCATGAGCAAACCGAATCCTTTCGAACTAAAAACAATGATCTGATCATGAAACAGTCATGGCTCCGCAGGAAAATCACTGGGGACTTGATACTTATTGAGAATCAAATACCCTTCTTTGTGCTGCACAAACTCTACAATGATGTTGTCCCTGTTAGCTACGAGGGGAAAAAAAAAGAAAAGTGCTTTGTTGACCTTGCCATTGAGTACTTTGCATTCTATGACTCACAAGTGACTTCTTCTGATGAAACCAACAGGTGTAAGATTCTGAAATACTTCACTGAACCAAAACATTTCACTGATCTGATAAGGTGCTTTTACCTTCCCATCGGGTTTTACATTTCACAAATGTCTTCTTCTGATGAAACCAAGAAACAATGTTTCCGTTGCATACTCCACTATCCAAAGGAACCTTGTGAGATTCTGAAACAGTACTCCACTGATCATCCAGAAAGCAATTCTGAAGAGAATCCAGAAGGATCAAAACATTTCACTGATCTGATAAGGTGCTTTTACCTTCCCACCAAGTGTGAAACCGGTGATGTTCATCAGGTTCTAAGAACTGCAACAAATTTACAACACTCAGGGGTGAGCTTCGAGAAAGGTGATGTGCACCTGCCGTTAATGGAAATAACATTCAAGAAGACCCCAATTCTGAGTTCATTTCTTTGCTTTGGTTGCTTTCCATTGTCATTGTCGAAGCTCTTCAAAGCACGTTTGAGGATTCCCCAATTGAAGGTGGACCACACAACTGAATGTGTGTTCAGGAACCTCATTGCTTTTGAGCAGTTTCACTATCCAGACAAGCCTTACTTTTGCAACTATGTTTCTTTCATTGACTCTCTCATACACACTCAGCTTGATGTGGAGTTGCTGGTTGAGAAGGAAGTGATTGTGCATGAACTTGGAAGTCATAAGGAAGTGGCAACTCTTGTTAATGGTCTGTGCAAACATGTTGTCCCAAACTCAACTTGTTACAATGACACTATAAAAATGCTCAACGACCATTACATGAACGGTTGGAACCGCACTGTTGCGGCTTTAAGGTTGGTGTACTTCAGAGATCTTTGGAGGGCAAGTGGCACTGTGGTGGGTATTCTTGTGCTGGTTTTTTCTGTTTTCCAATTCGTCCGTGTTTGTCGTTATCTCTTCTAGAATGTACAAAATGTAACTCGGTTTGGATTATTATTGCAAATAACAGCTACAACAGTTGAGTGCTTATTTTCTTCTTGTTTCTAGGAGTTTGATTTGTTGTTGTTTAGATTTCAGATTAGTGAATTTAAATTTATGTTGTTATGCCTACAAACAATGGATGTATCAATTATGCTTTGTGGTCTTTATACAGAGCTGCTTCAATAAAATATTAGATACTTCTCTCTGCACGTACGTTATTTTTCTTCCTCTCATAAACCCAAAAAATATCATATATGGCTTCCATGCTTCATCGTATTACTCTTAGTATTAATACTATAAACCTATGTTAATTGTTGTGTCAGAAAATATCTTCAAGTGATGCATAACCACGTTTTATCAATTCTTTTTAGTAATTAAATTGAAAAGCATGTTGTATGTCAAGTGAAAATTAACTAGTTGGAATCATGAATGCATGGATAGTCTCAAATCATGCAATAATTTTTCCTAACGTACATGTATGCATGGATTAATGAAAAAACAGCGTGTCAATAGAGAATGTAGTATCACCAGTGCAACTAATGCAATGAATCCTTAAATTTTATGATACTGAAATTGTGAGTGGGTTGAAGTCATTGTTCGGCTTGGAATATTAAATGATTTAAATGATATGTGATGGTAATTAGATGTCTAGCCTTATAAGGTTTTATTGTGCAGGTGAAGGAAATTTAGCTTATGTAAATGGTACAAATTTTGGTTGAATTGGGTGTTAACAATTGGGAGGATTTGATAAGTTGTATTGTGTTGAATGTTCTGGATTTTTATTTTATTTTTATGTTAAGACAATAATTGGTTCTGATTAACACGTTTTCAAAATCTTCATGGCTTTTTTTTGTTGCAATTTTTGGTGTGGGTTGGGTTCCATGATTTTGTTGTTGCTGCAATGGTGGTTCCATGCTTGTTTCTTCACTTTCA
>PYAF01003212.1:1329731-1355093 GCA_007407185.1 Glycine tomentella
TTTTTTTTTTTTTTTTTTTTTTTTTTTTTTTTTTTTTTTTTTTTTTTTTTTTTTTTTTTTTTTTTTTTTTTTTTTTTTTTTTTTTTTTTTTTTTTTTTTTTTTTTTTTTTTTTTTTTTTTTTTTTTTTTTTTTTTTTTTTTTTTTTTTTTTTTTTTTTTTTTTTTTTTTTTTTTTTTTTTTTTTTTTTTTTTTTTTTATCTTTATGCTTACTGCCCAAATGTTAAATGAGGAAGACAGGGATAATGTTGGGCAAAAAAAATATTAAATATCATGTACAACTCATATGACATGTTTGCTAACATTTCAAACACTATATTTACTACGTACTAAGAAGCATTTGGTAACCGAATTTTTTTTACATACATAAGAATCATGATTCCTGAAAAACTCAGAATCATATTTCTAAAAATGTGTAAAATAGGATTTGATTAGTTTTAATATATTTTCTGAAAACTAAATATGCTCACGTTTAATTACATTATAACTTTTCTAGGTATAAAAGAATTTTTTACAAATATATCATTAATTAAAAAATGCTTCCTAATGATTGAATCATCCCCTTAATAACTTTGATGCTTTTTTTTAAAAAAAAATGGTATTATATCCATAGAATTACATTATAAAAGCTAATGATTGATTGCTATATATATTGCTATAGTAAGATTAGTATTCCTGAAAAACTAAAAACTTTCCAACTGCCAAACACCCCAAGGGGGGGTGTCAAAGTCAAAATCTAGGTTAAACTAAAACTATAAATCCAAAAAAAAAAATCCAAAAACTAAAATAAGAGAGCTAAAATGTATTCCTATGATCTATTTGCCTTGAAAGGTATTAGACTCAGACTATCAATATTGAAGAATATTTTTGGCAATTTTTTTTTTATAAAAAAGATAATAAAATTTAGGGACAATCATGGATTGAGTTGGTTCAATTTTAGGAGATATTTTGATCAGAACTTATCAATGTTAATCGAATTGAAATTATTCGATTTTCTTTAAAAGAAATTGACAATTGAAACTGAACCAACCCAATTACACTTGTGTTGGTTCATGTCAAGTCATTATTGGATCACTTAATAAAATAAAATAAAAATTAAAAATAAGAAAAATGAAAAATAATAGAGAAAAAATAGACAATCGTAATAAATGAAAAAAAAAACTAATGGATAATGTTATAAGTGTGAATTATAAAATTACCCGATATAAAAATTAAAATTTCTAAAATAGTTTGAGATTGAATTGGTTCAGATTGGTTTAGATTCTTAATGCTCAAATCCAATACCTGAAATGATATCAACAATTTCATAATTTTAAAAACTAAATCAAACTAAGGATTCAAACCAATCCAAATTTCTCTCTTTAGTTTGATTGGGATTGATTGGGTCATTGAGTTGGGTTGGACCTATGGCCACCATTAATAAATTTTAATTTTTACCAAAAATTATAAAATACTAAATAAATCACACAAACAAAAAAAAAACATTTTAATAAAAATACTACATGCTACATGGTTGGAAAAACAACATGCTTATTTTTTATTTTAAATAATTTTAAGCAACCATTAAAAAAAAGCATTATATTAATAAGTTAAAAATACAATTAAGAAAAAACACATGCTGATAAGAAATAAAAGCATAGCAAGTCTAATAGTCTAATGAAATAAAAACCACATACGAAAGAAAAGCATTGCATATGGTCTTCTTTAAAAAGAAATCTTGTAAATTGTCTCCTTTTCTTTATGTAATATAAGGATAAATTTCTCCACAAATACTTATAGAAAATAAAATAAGAAAATAAAATGTATTTAACTTTTTATAAACTAAAATCAATCTATTCACCTTAGCTTTTGGAGAAATAAATTGAAAAAACTTCTGTGAAAAAGTTTACCATATGCAAGAACTAATTTTCTGTTTTACCTTATTATTTTCTTCTCTTATAAACACTTATAAAAGGATTTATCCAAACATAATTTTAATCACTGCACTAAAATATAGTAACGTGGCTGCAAACCCAGCAATTACTGCACAACAACTAAGGGTAAGGTTATTGTGTTTTATTATCAAAACATAATTGGTAGTATTTAATTCTAGATGATCAGCATGACCCTATTATATATATATATATATATATATATATATATATATATATATATACATATTTTTGTAAATGAAGGAAAAGAAAATATTATTTGCACCAATTCATATCTATTGACTACATAAAGCAATCCTTACCTTCTCGCATGTGACCCAGTGTAAATCGCTTATATTATTGTGTGAATAGTCTATATTATTGTTCACCATAATTAAGGTTAGAATTAACCTTAACATTAATGTGGTATGCAATAAAAGAACTTTACATCAAACAAGATACGGGTTAAAAGAATTACAATAATTATGTTATAAGAACGTTCAATTACCGCACAAGCTAAATAAGCTATTCTGGAAAAATACATGAATCGTTTCACATTAAATTTAGAAATGTCCCATAGTTCCAATGCAAAACTTATTTTGATATCTGAATTCTAGAGTTAGAATTTTGCTATCCTTGATCTTGATAGAGTCTGATTTAGGATAACAACCTCACATTCCAATTAGGGTTTTCCGCTTCCTTTCTCATTCCATATTTTGGTGTTGAAATAAATAAAGTTGTTCCATCCAGTTAATCAAAAGCATAAATTTAGAGAAGATGCATTATAATAATATTTTACAAAGTTAAATAATTAATAAAGGAATTTTACTACCCATTAAAGAATATTTGAGGCACATAAAATTTAATAAAACTTGACCTATATCACATGATAAAGATTATATAGGACTGACAACGTATTTAAATATTACTTGTCCATATAGAGTTGTGTTATGCCCACCTTTTATCATTGGAATATTTTCTTTCTGGACATGAGGGGAGTCGCTATGACCAATTATTGGAATGTCATATTCTATCTATAACAAATTAAGAAATATATGTTATTCACTTCCTCACAACAATGTAATAAAGCTATCATTATGGTTTGGAATATTTAATTGAGATTAAAAAGACTACTTATCATCTATAAAACATTGTATCTTGAATAATTTATCTACATGGCAATCATGAATTGTTGAAGATCCAATTGATCTCGCACAAACAGTTGAATCAAGAATATAAAATTTAAGTAACATTTGGTGTTCATCCCAATCAATCCACTTTATTTTATATCTTAGTAAAAGCTTTTGTTGAACCATGAAAACCCTTTTTTAATTTGCATTATAAGTTATCTTGACAACAAAAGAGACCACCTTTATAATTTGGGGACAATGGTTGGCCATTAATACCCCTTGTGACATTGTAAAAGTACTTTGGGAGATTAAGAAGGTTAATCTGCTATTTCATTGTAGAAATAATCTATGAAAATTGTGTACCTTGTAACATTGACCTTTTGGACACTCAATGTCATAAAATGATTTCATTGCAATTTTTCCGCTGTCCCACTTCAAAACTTTTAGACGCAAAAGTAGCTGACTTGATTTGATTTTCAAGCTCTTTACAAATTGAGTATGTTGTGCTAGAGATCAACACTAATATTGATAATAAAATTATCACTACTTTAAAGATAATGTTCATTTTTATTTGCTCAAAAACAATTACTATTATATAATTAGTTATGAAATCTATTTGCAAAGTCATTCTTTTTAGTAATCTTGCTGATAATTCAAGCAAATGCCTTAAAATAGGCAAACTAATTAAGATTGGAATAAAAAACAAAGTATCATAACATTGATTATAAAAACAGCATAACATGTAAGAAAAAGATATAGGGATGACCATGGAGAAGATTTGGGCTTCACTGAAAGTGTACAATTAGTGAAAATTTAATGAGGTAAATATATGTGTGTGTGGAGTTGCTGCTTTTATATATAGTAGATGGTTCAATCCATAGATATGATTATTTCCTATTTTGTTGGATTTATCTAGCGTAACTAAATATCAAATAAACACATATGATTATTGCCTATTTTGTTGGATGTATAAGGTGTTTTTGAATTTAAAGGATAGTGGTTTAATCCAAATTGGTTATGCATTGACTTGGCTATATGTAAATGTGCAAACTATATTCTTATAGCTATTTGTAAATGTATAAACAACTTGATATATTAGTTTATTTAAGAAAACTTCCCTATATAGCAATCTCCTTCAAATGATTAATTTTTTTAAGAGTTTAATTTTTTTATTTTTGCGTTCTTCATTATTTTTTCTTAATTACCAAATATGCAACCTTTTTTATATTTTTTTAACTTAAATATTATTTGAAAAAGTTTTATATGAAAAATATTATTTAAATTTCAAAAGTAACGGTAAAATATATATTTTTGTCCTCTAAATAGTTCAGATTTAGTTTATCTAAAAAAATTGTTTGTTTACTTCGTTCATCTAATTTTGAAATGTACTACTTCACATAAAAACAAAAAGTGGTTTATATATGTTGCTATAATAAAAAAGAGCAAATTACAATATCATCTTCTGAGATTTATTCTAATTATACATGCACTCCTTCCTTTTATTTACCCTACAAAACCCCATAACCTTTTGTCATTGGTTACACTTGCACCCCTAAACCCTTAACATTATCAACAAGGACAAATTCAAACCAAGGAATGAATTTTTTTTTTTTTTTAAAAAAAAGGCAATTGAATTCATTAAATACCACGAAGTTGAACATAAGACAAAATACAAAATGGGCACAGATTCAAAAATGTTGAAAGAATAGCCCAAGTTACAAACCCCATCTCCTTAAAACCAAACCTTTTTACCATGAAACAAAATCACTGCAAACAAGAATATCAGCACACTTTTCTTCCCTCGTAAAAATCACGGATGTGACGTCGCAACTTGCAAGCAAATATTGAACACATCAAAGAGATCGGAAGAACGTGTGGCAGTCCATTTGTGTTCTATAAAAAGGATGAGCCAAGTGATTTTGATCTCCTTTTTGTCGATATTCTCACCACACCACCTACCATATATTCGATCAAATGCTCCACATAATCAGGTACCCAAAAACTAAACCATGGCCAAAAAAGACTCCGTCAGTGATTGTCACCATGACATTCCATGAAGCTTTTGAGGTTATCTTGGAGAAAGATCTTAAGTTAAAGATATGCACATTTTTAAAAAAATCAATTTTCATTATCTCTCCCTAACTGATTATTGCAAAAGAAACAGATCAAAAGAAGAAGAAGAAATCAACAACAACAACATAACACAGTCCAAACACAACAAATACATAACAATATAATTTAAATAATAATAATAATAAAAATAAAATAATTACATAATAGTCCAAACACCACAGCGGTCGACGTGTGGTGGTCAACCCCATGGGGCCAAATCAGAGGCTCGTGCGACCATGAGCCCAGATCAGAGCACTGCGAGAACATAGATCAGAAGGGGTGGGTGGGGGAAGAAGAGAGGGGCAGAGCAGAAGGGGTGAGTGGGGAAGGAAAGAGAAAAAAGAAGAAAGAAAAAAGAAAGGAAGAAGAGAAATTGAAGGGGCAGAGGGGGTGGATGGGAAAGGAAAGAGAGAGAAATATTTTAATTGTTAATAAATTTTGTACTTTTGTTATAATTTTTTTAAAAAATAAAAATATATAATTAATTATTTTAAAATAAGTTATTAATAAATATTAGAAAGTGGGTCCCTTGTGGGGTTTATAAAAATGGTTTAAGATCTCAAAATGAGATCTACTATTGGAGTAAAACATTTAGGAGATCTTAAGAGTAATGTGATACTGTAGGTTCCACCAAAAAGAATGTTAAGATCTCAAAGTGGGATATTCTATTGGATATGTCCTGAAAAGCGCAAAGGCACCGCACAGCAAGAATAACCCAACCCAGATTTGCATACAATCACATTGAATCACAAGAATAACACAAGGAATAAGAATTGTTGACACATTCCGAATTTTCATCCATCCAAATTTAAAATCTTAGAAGGAAAAGTTGTGCTTGTAGATTCGAAGACCTAGACCCAGTTGGTGGAGCAAGTCCAGGTGTCGACGATGTAACTATCGAGGATGAAGATCTTGCTGGCGGACGAGGACAACAACGATGAACTCATGAGTGATGCACATGGACCCTGGGAGCCAAAACTTAGGGAGGGAGGTCACATGGTGAAGGAGCGTGAACAATTGGATTTCAAAACAAGAGAATAGTGTTATAAGTGTAGGGATAATTTTGGATTTGTTTAACAAATGTTGACATCGTTAGATAGAGAGGGGTGCCAAAGATATGTTTAGAAAATGAGGGAATGCATGTGTAATTAGAGTAAACCTTAGGGGGAAATTACTGTAATTCTTTATTTGAAGTGATTATTTAAATTTACATGAGTCACTTCATTGTTAAATTAAACTCTTGACATAATAATCCAAACTGAATTGAGTAATTACATTTTGGACATTCTAGGAAAGTAAAACACAACACCCACAACATGTAGGAATTGGAACACAACAAAAACGAGCACAATAATCCCCACCACAGTGGAACTTGCCCTCCAAAGGTCTTTGAAGTACACCAACCTCAATGTAGCCATAGTGTGGTTCCAATTGCTAATATAGTGGTCATTGAGCTTATTTATAGCCTGATAGTAACACGTAGTGTTTGTGACTTGGATAAACCATTAACAAGAGTTATCATTTCATTATCCTCCCTAGTTTATGCACAATTACTTCCTTCTCAACCAACAACTCCACATCAAGCTGAGTGTGTATAACAGAATCAAGCAAAGAAACGTAGTTGTAAATGTAAGGCTTCTCAGGATAGTGACACTTCTCAAAGGCAATGAGGTTCCTGAAAACACATTCAGTTGTGTGATCCAACTTCAATTGGGGGAGCCTAAAACGTGCCTTAAAGTGGTTCAAGTATGGCAAGCAACCAAAGCGAAGAAATAAAATCAAAATTGGCGTTTTGTCAAAGGTTATGTCTAGTAAATTTTTCTTAACATTACCTTTCTCAAAGCACATAGCTGATAATTGCAACTTTGTTGCTGTTCTTAAAACATGATAAGTGTGATCGCTTTCGCGCATGTTGGGAAGGTAAAATCACCTTATCAGATCGGTGAAGTGTATTGGTTCCTCAAACCTATCTTTCTTTTTTTTTCAGTTTCATGAGAAGAACACATTTGGATGTCAGAGAATGCAAATTACTCAATGGCAAGGTTAACAAAGCAAGTTTGTTCTTTTCTTCTTGTTGCCATCAGGGACAACATCATTATAGAGTTTTTGCAACACAAAGAAGGGTATTTGATTCTCTAAAACGATCAAGTCCCTAGTGATGATGTTCTTGCTAAGCCAGGATCGTGTCAAAATGAGATCATCATTCTCTTGAAACGAATTATTGTGATAGTTTCTCAAGAAAAGTTCCTTGATGAATATAGCATCCAACAACATCATGTTTATGAATTTCTCATTGGTCGTGCCAGTGAATTTCTCTGTGTAGCTCTTAGCATGAAGCAATATGTAACTAGAGTTAGCTTAGTTGGTTAGTCTCTGTGTAACTACAGTTAGTTTAGTTAGTTATAAATCATCTTAGCATAAAGCATTATGTAATTAGAGTTAGCTTAGTTGGTTAATCTCTATGTAATTAAAGTTAGTTTAGTTAGTTATAGTTAGTTATGAGTTAGTTACTCTCACAACTAACTATATAATCAGCTGTAGTAACCAACTTTGTGAGCTAATTGTTGCGAAATCGGCAAGTATACCGTTCGTTCAAGTAATAAAGTGATAAGTGAAAGATCGTTCCCACGAGGATTGGTGCACCAATTGTATTATAACTAATATCTATAAATTGGATGGCAAATGTTTTAAAGGAAATTTTTGTTGTGTATGTGTAATTGATTAAATTTAAAGACTAAAACTATGAACATTAATTGATTGAGAACAAATAAATTAGTAGTGTAATGATAATAAGGCGATAGTAGTTAGGGTATCCCACACTCAATGCTTCTCACCTTCTTTCATGGATTGTTTACTATATTCATTTATCACAAGTTACTCAAATTATGCATCTTCATGAAGTTGGTGGTTCAGTTATAATCCCTTAGTCACATGAACCCTTTAACCTCATTTAAAAACTCTAATCCCTTAGTAGTTTTCATGAGGTCAAGCATTAAGTTGATACACTAAAATGATTTGTAAACATACATTTCTATTCCTAGACAATGTAAGGTTTGTCACTTTACCCAAGTCCAAGCATAAAACCCCAATATTCCTATTGTGAACCCTAGCCCTCAATGTCATACTAGAGTGATAAGTTCTAACAAGATAATAATGCACATACGAGCAAGGTAAAGTGAAGTAACTTGATATAAAATAATAATAATATCCTCCCAATTCAAAACGAGTTACATCAAGTGTTGGCTCTAACTACAATTGAAAACTAGCAAAACCTAGTCATGGCTGGCCTTGATCCATCAAAAAGAAGCATGCCCAGCTGAATAACAAGCAAGGAGAAGAGAATCCCACTTGCACTCACAATCCCTAAGCCCTAGCTAAGCACCTCCAAGCTCTCTCAATGACCTTTCTCAGTAGTATTTTCGTGCTAACAGTGCCTTCAAAGCTGTGGGTCTTGGGTATTTATATTTGGGGAAGTAAAACTCCCAAATTGCCCTTAACAGCTTTTAGGTTCTGCAGAGATCGAGTCTCCACGCTGATCGTGCCAACTTCCGCACTGATCGTGTGGATGACTTTTACACTGGCGTGAGTTGCGTGACAGCCGCGCTGATCGCGCTGGCTGGAATGAGGTCTTGTAATTCACTTCTGGCGTGGATAGCGCTGACTCCACGCTGATGGCACTAGGATCCAAAGAAAATACCATTTGCAGAGGGGTTCTGGCGGGGATGGCGCTTTACTCGCGCTGATCGTGCTGCTAGCACAGGAGGAGATTTCTGATAGGGGATTGGCGTGATTGGCGCCGCCTTTGGCGCTGATCGCGTCAGAGTCTTCACTAGGTTTACTTCCTTTGCTTCTTCGTTCCTTTTGATTCTTTTCCCTTGCTAAACACATAATATGGTTGAAAGCATCATTTTGGAATATTTAACAACAATTCTATCAATTGGAAGCAATTACCATTCATTACTCAATTAAGCTTGGAAATGTCCTATGCTAGGCGCATATCACTAATCAATTCTTGCTATTCATTCCCTTCAATATTAGTTTCTCTCTTTAACTTTCTTTGCAAGCTTCCTCTGCAAGCTTTGCATTTATCCATGCCAAACATAAGGTTTATTATGGTATCAGAGCTCTTCCATTGAAGAGCTCTACTACGCAACTTTATGTTCTTGCTTCTTTTATAGTTTCATTTCGGTTTCTTCATCATGATTATCAATTCATCTTCGCAAGATCAATCTTTGAATATACATAGCCCATATTATCTTTATCCAGGAGAAAATCCAGCAACTGCACTGCTTTCTCCAGTTCTTGATTCAACAAATTATAGTTAGTGGAGTTGATCAGTGCTTACTGCATTAAGTGCGAAAAATAAAGTTGAATTTGTTGATGGATCCATTCAAAGATATATGTCGAACCATACACTTCATACAACTTGGAAAAGGTGCAATAATATGGTGGTTTCTTTGCTTGTTCACTCAGTCTCACCTTCAATTAAGCAGAGCATCTTTTAGATAGATGATGCATGAGACATATGGAAGGATTTGAAGTTGAGGTATTCACAAGGATATTTGCTAAGAATTTCATAATTGCAGCAGGACATGGTATCTATTAGACAAGGTAAGCAATCTATAACTGATTAATCTACAAAATTGTGTGTTATTTGGGATGAATTGGAAGTTACAGACCTGATTCAATTTGTTCATGTGATCATAAGTGTCTGTGTGATGCTCTTACTAGTGTTATGGAGAGAAAGAAACAAGATCAAGTTATGCAATTTCTTAGAGGTTTGAATGATTAGTTTAATAGTTAATACTATTAGATCCAATGTATAGATGATGGATCCTTTGCCTAACATAGTTAAGGTCTTCTCATATATTGTTCAACAAGAGAGACAACTTGCAAGTAATGATATAATGGGAAACACTGGACTGATTAATGCAGTCAACACTAACTCATCTAATTCATGCACTTATTGTCGTAAAGATAATCATATTGTCGATAGGTGTTATAGAAAAAATGGATTTCCTTAGAATTATGTTTCCAAAGGAGGAAGAGGAAATCAAAGTGGTTTTGGTAGAGGAAACTCAAGAGGAAGAGGAAGTAAGCTATGTACATATTGTGGTTTCATTAACCACACTGTAGATGAATGCTACAAAAAGCATGGTTATCCCCCTGGACACAAATTTTACAAGTCTCAAGGTTCGAACATTAACAATACTAGTGCAGAAAAGGAGGAAGGTGATAGCTCAGTCCAAGAAAGGAAAAAAGAAACACAAAATGAGGATGTGAAGTTAACCTCTCAGCAGTATAAAGCTTTGATGGCATTGTTGCAAGAGCAAAACATAGTTCACAATAATTCACATGTAAATCAAATTGGTAAGTTAGCAATGTAAGAAGATCAGTCAAGATAAGTGGATCCTTGACTCAGGTGCCACAAATCATGTTACAACCTTTCCTCATTTGTTTTCTTTATGTAAAAAGATAAACCTTGTGATTGTTAGACTCCCTAATAGTCATATAGTCACTGCAACTCATGCAGGTAAGTTCAATTTTCTCAATTTTTATACCTAGAGGATGTTTTATACATACCCAGTTTCCAATTCAATATGATTTCAATATCCAAATTGATCTCTTCTTTATCTTGCAAACTAATCTTCATGAATGACAAATGCTTTATACAGGATTTATAGAGCCTGCAGAGGATTGGTATAGTTGATATGGTGGAAGGTCTCTACAGACTCAACATGGTTCCTCTCAAGCCTAATAGGGAATACAGTTCTAATTCCACTATTGTCCTTGTCTATTCTAGTGTTTCTAGGATTTCAGCTTTTTCATGCAATAAAAAACCTATAGATTTGTGGTATTTTAAACTTGGTCATCCATCTTATTAATGATTGGTGTTGTTGAACAAGTTTTATCTTGTTCTTACATCATATAAACAATTCATCTGTGAAACTTGTCATCATTCAAAACAAACAAAAGTGTATTTTCCTGGCAGTGATTCTCATTCATCTTGTGCTTTCACTCTTGTACATGTTGATATTTGGGGCCTTCGACATGTAACTTTTTTAAATGGTTACAAATATTTTCTCATTGTTGTAGATGATTATTCAAGGTTTGTTTGGGTTTCCTTATGAATTAAAGCTGAAACACGGTCTCATTTAAAGAACTTTGTTGTCAATGTTGAAAGGCAGTTTGGATAACAAATAAAGGTTATCAGATTAGACAATGGATCTGAGTTCATTATGAAACAACTCTATGATGATACTGGTGTTATGCATCAATGTTATTGTGTTGAAACTCCCCAACAAAATGGGATTGTTGAAAGAAAACATTAACATCTATTGAATGTCACTCGATCCTTGTTATTTTAGTCTAATTTACCATCTATTTTTTTTTGTCTTATGCCTTGATTCATTCTGTTATCCTTGTTAATTGCATGCCTACCACATTCCTTGATAAACAAACTCCTTATGAAAAACTATATGGTACTGTATATGATATTGAATCTTTAAGTGTATTTGGTTGTATATGTTTTTCTAGTACTTTAACAGCTAATAAAACGAAGCTTGACCTAATAGCTACTACTTTTGTTTTCTTGGGTTTCAAGCCATACACAAAAGGATATATCATTTTTTATCTCAAGACCAGGTCTATTTCTGTCTCTAGAAATGTTACTTTTTGTGAAGATTGTTTTCCATTTGCTGATCAAAGCAAACTAGGCCCTATGACCATCCTACGTATGCCTACTCCTTCATCCAATGTCATTGATCAGTCTGATGATTCATCTTTAGAGCCACCAAGTTATCTTGTCATGTCTACTTCCAATACTGATTTTGATCCCTCAGCCTCACAACCAGTCATTCATACATCTAGCAAACCTATGACACAAATTCATAGACCAAGTAAATATAAAGACTTCCATGTCACATATCCATCATCAAAAGCTACCAATCACTCTACAGGTACTAGTTTTTATCCTCTTAGTTCTGTCCTTTCATATACTAAATTGTCTCCTTATCACCATGTTGTTTTATCTATCACACAAAGTGTTGAACCTCAGTCACCTAAGGATCCTAATTGGACTCAAGCCATGAATGTTGAGATAAGAGCACTAGAGGTTAATGATACATGGCTTCTCACGGATCTTCCTCAGCACAAAATTGCCATTGGTTGTAAATTGGTATATAAGATCAAGCACAGATCTGATGGTTCCATAAAGAGGTATAAAACCAAGCTAGTGGAAAAAAGGGTATACTCAGGTGGAAGGATAGAACTACCTAGACATTTTCTCTCCATTAGTTAAACTAACCACAATGAGACTTTTGCTGCCTTTAGCTGTTATTAATCAGTGGAATCTCAAGCAACTAGATGTGAACAATGTCTTCTTACATGGTGATTTAAATGAAGAAATGTACATGGTCATCCCTCAAGGTATGTAGGTAGCTAGACCAGGGCAAGTTTGTGAGCTTCAGAGATCTATATATGGCTTGAAAAAGGCTAGTAGGCAATGGTATGCAAGATTATCACTTTTCTGATTTCCCATGTATACAAGCAATGTACCTCTGACCACTCTTTGTTCATTAAGCATGGTTGCAACACAATTGTTATGTTACTGGTTTGTGTTGATGACATTGTCTTATCAGACAATATTTTCCTGAAATTCAAAGAATTAAAATCTACTCGACGGTGCTTTCAAAATCAAGGACTTAGGAGATTTAAGGTAATTTCTGAAGTTTGAATTACCTAGAAGCTCTATTGGTATCAATCTCTGTCAAAGAAAGTATGCATTGGACATCCTCAATAATGATGACATTCTTGGTTCTAAGCCGGTTTCTACACCTTGTGATTATACTACCAAGTTGTATCAACACTCAGGTTCACCTCTTTTAGCAAAAGATGTTTCCTCCTATAGAAGGTTAATAGGGAGATTGATTTATGTAACCAACATAAGACCAAACATTACATTTGTCGTGCAACAGCTTAGTCAATTTGTTGATGATCCCACATCAGACCACATGCAAGATGCTTTTCGAATTCTCAGATATCTCAAAGGGACTCTAGGTGCAGGAATTTTTCTATTTGTTGCTAGTACCATTCATTTAAAATGTTTTAATGATTCAGATTAGGTTGGTTGTCTTGATACTAAGAGATTTATTATTAGTTATGTTGTGTACCTTGGTGATTCATTGATTTCATAGAAATCTAAGAAGGAAGCTACTGTGTCTAGAAGTCCTTCTGAAGCTGAATATTAGGCCTTAGCTAGTGCCACTTGTGAGCTACAATGGCTTACTTATTTGCTGGAAAAGTTTAAAATTGATTTCCAGCATCCTGCTATATTGTACTGTGATAATAAATATGTTATTCATATTGTTGTGAATCTTGTTTTTCATGAAAGGACAAAGCACGTCGAAATTGATTGCCACATAGTTCGTGAAAAGATGATGAATGGCCTTGTGAAACTTCTTCCTCTATCTTATGCAAATCAGCTTGTAGACATTTACACCAAGACTCTCATCCCTGGTGCTTTTCAGTTCCTATATTCAAAGCTACGAATGTCTTATATCCATTCCTAGCTTGAGGGGGGCTTTTTATAATGACAAAGGCTAAAAAATAATTGGCTGAGGTCTTTGGTTCCTGGCGCAAATAGCGCCAGCCGCGGCGCCAAATGTGGCGCCATTAGCGCCAGAGTGCACCAAAGGCCATTTTCTCTGGAATCTAGCGCGATTAGCGCTGGGATGCGGGCAAGGTCACTATAAAGACCCAATTCTCACGTTTTTATGGCCCCAAAAACGTATCTCCTTCTTCCTTGCTTCGTTTCTGCCATTGACAAGGGAGAAAAGCTCCATAACCACTTAACCATTGACCAAAACACTTTACTTCCAACATGAAAGTTGAAGGGAACTACTCAATGAGCTAGATTCTAACTCAGTATTCCTTGAAAACCATCAAACGGAGAGATCGTGTTCTCTAGGGAACTTCACAAAGTTTGATTCTGAGGAGAAAAGAAAGCGTTTTAGATGTAAGAAACACAAGTTTTACCGATTGTTTAAGAATTTGTTCTTAAGATAAATAGTCACCCATTTGAGTTAGAGCTGAAATTAGGCTTGGGTCTTTTGGAAAAGTATGCTTAGGAGGTTGTTCTGATGAAGGTTTAACCTTGAAATATAATTTTTATGGATTTTGGAAATTGGGTTATGAGGAATGTATGTGTAGGAAAAATGTTGGTTAAATTAATGATAATATGGTATGTTTGGGCCTTGATGCCTTCATAAGATGCGTTTAAGAGACTATATAAATGGTGAAAATGTGTTAAAGTAACCGTTTTAGCCACCTTGATAATTATAGAGATGTGGAATGGATAAAGCTTTGAACTCTTTAGATTGGTTTATGCAGAGTCTTAGAGAGACTCTAGTGCCTTGGATAAGCCAAGATAGATCCTGTTAGGGGTCTGTAAGTCACCAATTAGGTAACTAGTTCTTATAACTTGAAAATAGAGAAAAAGAGGTTAAATGGAAAAGAATAGTGTTTCTTTCCATTCTAACCATTGAGAACCATTATTAATTGTTTGTATGCCTTTATGTAGGACGTGATACAGAGGTTATTGGTGACTGTGACCACGAGGCCGGGAGAACCGGTGTAGCACTTAGAGCAGGTAAGCCCTTTGTTTCTTGGGAGTGTTTCCCATTGCTTGAGTTCCACCATACTCTGAGGAAGTGATGGTTGCATACATGATTCATATGCATTGAATTGAATGTTACAACTTTCCTCATGATAATATGTATACTTGTTTCTGTGCCTTGTGTATGGATGTCTTTCGGACAGATCTTCTGGCCAGTTAGATAGATATGGACCTCCCTATGAGTAGAGCGCAACTCCTAGTCGATTTGCTCACGTAAAGGGTGTATGATCCCTTAAGACCTGAGATAGGTGGTCCCGTCGCGGTTGAAGCCTATTCTCGAAGGTGCCATATACGTGCATCCATGTGTAAAGGGGTAGCTCCCGATAGGATGACATTGGGGACTGAGAGTCCTGATGCTGATGATGATGCATCTTTGGCGGGCGTAGTACCGCAGATACACATTAGAGCTAGAGAATGTCTATGTGTTGTTGTCTAATATGCACATATTAGCTCTTAAGTTCTTTTCTTAAAACATTTTATGCATGAATACATTTATGTTTTATGCAATGCAAGGATCACAAGATTAGCCTTCTTAACCATTCTACAAATTACAAATGCCTTCAATTGAATGGCATGTAAAAACCTAAAACCTTCAAGTGACATTGGTTTTATCCTTGATCTTCATCTTCAGCTCCTCCTGTATCCATCACTTTAGAGGGATATTTATGAAAAGTGAATTTTTTCCAAAGGTCATTGTTACTGATAGAGATTCAGCATTGATGAACGCCGTCAAAACAGTTTTCCCTGAGTCAACGAATTTATTGTGCCGATTTCACATTGAGATGAATGTGAAGGCAAAATGTAAAACTTTTATTCGACAAAAGAATGTTTGGGACCATATTATGGAAGCATAGGGCAGTCTTATTGATTGTGGTACTAAGAAACAATATGGTGATTGCCTTACCAAGTTTGAGATTGTTTGTTCACCATGGCCAACATTTGTTGATTATGTGAAAGACACATGGTTACATCCTCACAAAGAAAGATTTGTAACCGCATGGACAAATAAAGTGATGCATTTGGGATACACCACCACTAACATGTAGCCAAAGTTTTAAATTTGTTTACTTTGTCATTTGAATAACTTGGATTTTTTAAAAGTATTAATATGTTGTCATTAAACGCAGGGTTGAGTATTCTCATTGGACTCTAAAGAGGCTACTACGTAATAGCCTTGGAGATTTATGTAGTGTTTGGGATGCGATGAATAATATGATGACGTTGCAACATGCTGACATAAAGACATCATTGGAAAGAAGCACCTATGTGGTCGGACATGTATTTAAAGTAACATTGTACAAGAGACTGATTGGCATGGTGTCCAGGTATGCATTAAACCAGATTACTGCTGAGTTTGAACGAGTTTATTATGCAGGCAAAAACCCCTCCCGTTGTTGATGTGAGATGCGAACTATCCATGGTCTCCTTTGTGCATGTGAGCTAGCTAAAGTTGTTGTTGGCATCATACCGCTTTCAAGTGTTCATTTATTTTGGCGAAGATTAAATTTTTTAGATTAAGGTTTAGATGACGGGCAAATTAACATTAACGACGAGATGGAGGCTATCTCCAAGCGGTTTGAGAAGCTTGACATGTGCGGTAAAGTCACACTTAAGACTAAACTTAAAGAACTTGCATTTCTTAATTCAACTTCAATGCATCCCCCACCTGAAAAGGTCAAAACAAAACATGCTCCAAAAAATAAACACATAATACACGAAAGATCCACCAAGCGGGATCCATCTTACTTTGAGTATGTGGATGAATTAATTCGGTACAAAATTGTTGTTCCACACACAAAAGGTTTGCTTCGCCATATGAGCAGACACATAACAACATGAACATTCCGATGATGCATCAATTTCATCCTTTTATGCACAAATTCATCGTGGACATCACCGATGTTAAAGCTAATGGTAATTGTGGATATCGTGTAATTGTTGCCGCATTAGGCTATGGTGAAGATTGTTGGGCTTTGGTACGTAATCATTTGCTTAAAGAACTTGCACAATGGTCTGATCAATGTATAGCCTTGTTTGGCGGCTTTTAGAGGTTTGAGCAGTTAAAGCGTTCACTTTTTGTTGATGGTTTTTCGAAGGTAAACAAAATCAAATACATTTGCTGATATATCATTACTTTCGATTGTTTTAATCTTCTAAATACATAACTAATAGGAGTTTCTCTATATAGGTTACTATGGATAAGTGGATGGATATTAGCGATATGGGATATATAATTGCATCCAGGTATAATGTCATTATTGTTTTCCTTTCCTCCAACAAAGTATGACGTTTTTCCCTCTGAGAAGCGAATCACCTAAAGATCAATTTGTTCATCGCATTATATGTATTGGTCATGTGTTTGGTAACAATTTTATTCAGGTATAATTGGATCGGTTTATCAAATTATTTTATTCTACTACATAAAGTTAATTGCATTTTTCTAACATTTCTGTTTAAAATAGGTTGGACTGGCCGACGATTGTCCCATCCCATCTACCGCATTCTTGTGGTGTGCAGACTGTTCCAAGGAAGCCAAACACTAGCCGCCACTCCTTATGATGATCGAATGAGACTGTACACTAAATCCATGAAGTGTACCACTGAGCATGTCGATTTAGGAGAAGCATAAAAATTTAAATAATAGTGTTGGACTTTTTTTTGTAAACAAGTAAATACTTGTCACTTACCATGACTTATATTTACAAGCTACTACATTTCTAATTTTGGAATGAAAGTCCTCAACATGGGTAAGGTACGTATAATTTATCAACAACAAATGCAATCATGTGTGTTTTTTTTGCAAGAAATCCAAAAACTGTTTAATATAATAACATATACTAAAACTAAACTAGTTCACTTCATGCTTAATAGCATAGTGTCAATAAGAAATTAATGATGAAAGTGTTTAATCACGAAAGTATTGTCTACAAAGATAGTGTGAATACAAGATTCTTCAATCTGTCCCATCAAGCCGTCTCCTTTGCGTACCCCTAGACCGACTAGATCGCACATACACGTTTTCATGCTAAGTAACACTCTGTGCTAATTGCAACAAGTGTTGTACACTAGTGTAGGCATCTGTACCAGGAGTAACCATACGTATGTCCAGCATGTGCTGCAACCCGTCTCCTATGTTTTGGCACATACCCTGAAACAATCATATAATATGCGATGTTCATAAATCATTGTTGTGAATACCTTAAAATATATGTAAAACCAATGTTATTGGGATTGTTTACAGCTTCATGTTGAGGCATATGACTCACATCAGAATCTCCCGCATCTGGATCTACCACACCTGGTCTGGCATCGTCTTGCACAGAAAGGGGGTCCTGCATGGTAGTAGTGACTCACAACGGATGTCGGCTAGGCTCCCCGGCGTCTAGCGGATGGGCAAATGGATGGGATATCTGATTGAACCATTCCATATAGCCACGAGCACACTCATTGGGATAAGTCACCAAATCTCCTGTGGCTACAATGTACTAGAAGAAGTGGTTCCATCGGTCGTCAACCTCTTCTGGCGAAGGAGTCTCAGAGTGGTGCAAGTCGGGGATTTGTTGAACAAACCCAAATCATCAACATGTATGGTCCCCACCTTAGGTACCCAAAAAATAAGGAAATCATCTCGAAGTCCCTGTGGCAACGGTGGTCCTCGTATGGTGTCCAACAAACGTCGTCCAGTGTTAACATATCTAATCGCCTACGATAGGCTGTAACTAGTAAAGCCTTAGAAGCTTTCCAGCGACATGCACGGGGCAACCTCTCATCGTACTGAGGATCTGGAATGACATTTCCAATGGTCAAAAAATGTTCATAGATCCAGCACTGCAATATGAAATACAAAATTAATTAATATAACAATGATAATGTTAAGACTAACATAATTTACTTAACTAGTGAGCAACATTACTTAATTAAATGGTGTATTGTAATTACCTATAGCAATGAAATATATCCGGCAAGGTTTTTCCCATGATGCTGACATGCGTAGTTTAAATTTTCATACATGTGAACTAGAGCGACTGCACCCCAACAAAACCCCGTCGATTGGTCTAGATCACGAAAAGCGTTTAAGAACACCATACTGATGTGTGTGGCACTCTTGTTCGCGAATAATGTGCAAACAACCAGATGGGGCAAATATGCTCTGGCCGCTAAAACCCACTACCTAGCATCACACTTCGCAACATACAATTCTCGAAGCCACGACAGTCGAACATATGCCCCATGGCATTGTTCAGTCGCAGCATGAGCGTTCTCAACTGTCACTTCCAACAACTTAACCATAATGTAATAGCCTCCCCCACGTCAAGTGCATCATACGTCTGGAAATCTCCCATAACTGGGAGATGCAACAATGATGCAACATAATAATTGATTAATGTCTGTTAAAACTGTTTTCTATATAAAGCTGTTTGGGTCTGCGATTTAACACAACATGATATTTCATCATATACTTGAGATTACGAAATCTCAACACAAGCAAAAGTTCTCATTGTCCAAGAAACAGATTTCTGAGTATTAGATTTCTTGCTTGAGATTAAAAGATCATTTTGCTTCATACTTGAAGATGAGTCAAGAAATGTTTTTTCAAGAGAGTTGATTATGAGCTTTGATATTCATAAAACCTGGCGCTGATTGGTAAAATCATTCGTGCATTCATTCATCCATTGAGGATCACAGGTTTTGTCTCTCTTAAACTTTCTTGTAGATTGTTTTGAGTTTCAAAATACTTTTGTAAGGCTAAGTTCAAAGAGTATCTTTCAAGCTTTCTTGAGTAGTGTTCTCTAGGGGTAAAGATCTGAGTAGGGTTCTCAAGATCTTGATGATTTGATTTCTGATAGGGTGATAGAACTCTGGTTCTTTGTCTAGGGTTGATAGAGAAAATCACTTGTAATTGCTTGTAAAGAATACTTTTGAATTAATGAAACTCTAATCTAGTTTGATTAGAAGAACTGGATGTAGTTTCTCTTGAGAAATGAACCAGCATATGTGCTTGTATTAATTTCTATTGTTCTATCTCTTCTTGTTATCTTGATCTCTCAGCTGTTATGATTTCTTCATTACTCAACAAGTGCTAGTTTTGTGATTGGAATCTTAGACTGAGTGATTTGGTTGAATTAATGTTGTGTTGGTTTTAAAGTGATTAAGATCCTAAAATTTGATTTCAAGAATTTTAAAAGGTCAAGGTTATTCAAATTCACCCCTCCTCTTGGTATTTGAGTGTGTTCATTGTTTTCATAAAGCATTCAAGAGCTCACACAAGATTGTTTATACGCTTCGCCTCTAAATAGGCAAATGCGGCTGAAAATGTCATCCCAGTAGGTGTTACACCAACAATGTCAATTAAAGGAAGTCTGTACCTGTTTGTTTTGTATGTACTGTCTATCAAGAACACCATATGATATGCATTGCTCAATTAGAATGCATCCAGATGTGCCCAAAATAAGTTACGTACAACATTTTCATTTTTCAATCTATGCCAATAAATATACAAGTCGCGTTGAAGAAGTTTCATTAATTGTTGCATTTCAGTATGATTGCCTCTAATACGCGTCCGGTATGCATATCTTACATTGTATACTTGCTTCAAACTTGTATAATTATTGGCATTGTGATCCTTCAAAGATAACATAATATTCTTTGACTTCACCATCGACCTTGTCATATCACCAACAATGATCTTCTCCTCATCAGTTAGTCGACTGGCATATGAATGTCCACAGAATGAACTAGCCAAAGCATGATTATGACTGACACGTATTACATTTCACTTGGGGTTAGTTAGACAAACCCTTGTAAAAAAATGTTTTTAACTCCGCCTATATTCTTATAGCCGGTCCCTCCCAAGCCCGGACAAAGGAGGAGGGTTTTGATACTAACAAATGGAAATTATTATAGTCTTCTAGATATAATTTGTTATGGAGGTAGGGTAAAAGCTTTTGCATTATAATTACATTTTAATTAATTTCTATTGTTGGGAGATTTATGAGGAGTCTCATGCTTTTTGGAGAGCAAATATTTTAATTACATTATAAAAACTTTTGTGGAGTGGCGGTGCCACTTTTACCATTTGGGACTGGCCATGCGACTAACATTCCCATCCATGTTTTTGTTAAACTTTGTTATTTAAATTAAACAGGGAGCTTCATGCTATTGATCTATTTTTATTGTTTCTTTTATGTACCCATTGTGATTCATTGATTATATTACTTTTAAGTCATTCATAGGTTACTATTGAGTTATGTTTGCTAGTTTTACTTAATTGTTTAATGTGCTTCTAGTATATTAGATGCTAATTTATTATTGAAAAATGCAGATATGAATGAAATGGGAACATAAAATTTCTTTGGTACTTGGTAGAACACAGTGCTAAAAGCTAAGTCAGTTACAAGAGTCTCACTATTAATATTATGAGTAAGATGTTAAACCATCATCTCTTGTATTTATTAAAGTAGTCTCACTATTAATTTTTTTTATACTGAGTGTATTATAATGAATTGAATTCTATTGGCACTGCCAAAATTTTCAATATATAGCTCAGAATATGTAACGTTTTTGGAAAAAATGCTATATATATAAAACATGGAGGTGATATACACCGCTTGTTTGAATGAGTGAGGTATAATGTCCCTAATAATGAGTTTATATCGCTTGGACAAAAGGTGGTATCTTAAGTTTTATGCTTAGTGACCTCGCAGTCTCGCAATCCTCATTACACTCTTACCCCCAAATTTCAAAACTCGCTCCCAACCCTAACATAACCTCGCAGTCTTGCACTCGGCGCGAACGCCATGACTTGAGCTACGGTCGCACCCGCTGCTGGAGACTCAGATTGGTCGTTTCCTGAGAAGAATAGTGTCCATTGAGTCTCAACTGTGGGTGGCTTCAAAGTACAGCTTGAGGTTTTGGAACTTCAAGGATCTGTATGCATCATGGTGCGGCATCGGAGAAGAAGGCATCATTGATTGGAGATGGAGTATCAAACAATCCTCAAGTTTCGTGAACAAGGAGGAAACTGCGGTTCAGTTTTCAGTTTTCTAATCCTTGGCTTGAGTGGGTCTAACTCATGAAGTACTTGCTCAACAAGGGATACTTCTGTCATGAAGAGGGAAAAATGTTCCGCAATGCTGGTATGGGCATGAAGGATTTCAATGTCATTAGAACCATGTGCCTGAATTTCTATAGAGACCACTTTCATCTTTTAAGGTAAAATATACATATCAAAAGAAAGTGTTACTTGGATTGCTTATGGCACATGATATAATCTATTTGATGTTTAGTTAATCATTGGTTTGTTCAAAATGCTTGGCCGTGATTTAGAACTCTGTGATAGACTGTGATATCCAATTGGACACGAACCTAGGCTTGATTTATACCATTTTTATATTCCATATTTGAGTTTGTACCTTCATGGAAACTTATTTTTATTGTTAAGAAACAATGGAGTATGGCTCCTTATTATTGGGGAAATCCCTCTTAATTACATAGTTTGGAGTGTAGGTTTTATTATGATAATTTTATTCTTATATTGTGTCTTTTGTACCGGAGATTTCTTAGATAAATGAGGCTATTTCAACAAATAATGCATGCTGGGAAATTGGAGAATCACCAGTTAAGGTAGTGGGCTGAACATTAGTTGATTACCTTTTTGGAAACCTATTTTTGTTCATATTGTTTTTATTGGTCTAAAATTTTCCACGTAGCCTTCAGTGTGTAAGATTAAAATAACACATTTTCCAGAGAATCTCACTTTCATGCTAGAGATGTCATTTTTGGTTCTCTGAGTTGTGTAATGGGAGGAGAAGGTAAAGGAATTGGATTGGCTAAGTGGAAATTTTATTTTATATATATATACATGAGACTTGCCATTATATTATTTAAATGTGAATAACAAGGAAGATATATTTGATTAGAAAATGGGTAAGTTTGGGACTTTATAAGTGGAATTTTGTGTTAAAGTGAGAAGCATAGGAGATTAAGAGAAAATGTGTTACATGAAAATGGTGGATGACTCAAGCAAAATATTATTGCTATGTTGCTTCTCAATCATTTTGTTCCAAGTAATATGTTTGGAGGTCATTAAGAAATTCTATATGTTTAATGATTTATTGTCTTTTTAATTGGTTTTATTCTATGCACTTTTTAGCCTAAATTATAAAAATAAGCTTCACTCAGCATTTGATTGATCCTGTTCTAATTAATTTTCAACCAAGTACTAGTACTTTAGTGTACAAGGATCACCTGTGTGTTTCTTAATATGATTTTGTATGATATATACAATATACTATTTATTATATTCACATCGTATACAACATTCTACGTGAAGACAATTCATTAATTTAATTAGGAATAGTGGACAGTTTGTTTATTTGTAAATGGTCACAAACTTGCAATTAGAAATAATAAAAATCTACACGGTGATGTCCACAAACATGCTACCTGAATTTTGGTAATCAATTTATGCCAATATAGTCAAAGAAGCTTTCTGAGGCATCATTATGTCAAATAGAAAACTTATCATGTAGTATCTTAGGGGATTAGGTGGTAATCAAACGGGTCAGCATAAAATATAGTTTATTGTAACAAATTTTTTGCAACATGTCTCATCACTTTGGATAATTAGATATTAGGCATATTGTTATGAAGAAATATTTGGATAATTACTTTGGATAATTACAACTCTGTTCTCCTGCTTTAATAGTCACCAGCATCAATTTGCATTCGGTGTGCATGAGATGTCTCTCATATGGTAAGGAACAGAATAGAAATAAATGTATAAGGGGTATTGATGGTCAGAACAAATTCATTGTCTTAATGTCATATTTTATGCTAATTCCAACTGCATTGGTTCTGTACCAGCTAAATTATCTCAGCCTTCCGCCTTTTCTAGAGTTCTGCTGAAACAATTGGGTTGGTTGAAATGTTTAGTTGCTGATCTCATTAGACTATTGACTTGATTCATTTGTACATGCTATAGTACCATTGGTTTGGTTCCAGACTATTTAGTCATCTTATTAGATTTATCATGTGCTAATTTTTAATGTTGTGTTCTTATAAAATGATTGAAATGTATGGAAAATAGAAACTAATTACGATTGCTGGATATTGTCATAATTAACAATTAGGATAAGTTCAGTTTCAAAAGCTGTGTTAGACACTAATGAATATGTGGTTTGTAAACGTTAGCCATACAGATGATAAAAATGATGTATATGCGGTAGAGAAGCCACAGAAAGATCAACTCTTGCTTTTGAATCTCTGGTTGACCACAAAGTTATGAAGATAATGTCCCTTGATATCAATTTCAACTTGCTGTTTCAGATAGAAACTTTTCCGCATCCAATCAAACGGAAACTGAGTGGCTTTCTGGAAACTGGGAATGATTTTTGAACATATGAAGTTGAATGTTGAGGATTTCCTGAATTTTGGAAAGGATTGAATGGTGAGGCGATAGTCCAATTCAAATTCAAGCTCTAGATACAATATTATAATCTTTGTTTTTTATGTGCTTTTTGATGCATTATTTGGTGCATCTCTGCTAATAGTTTTGTTGCTCTGCTATATGCACGTTGCATGCCAACAAGTTCTTTAATTTGCTCTTCGTTTTGAGAATCAAGGGATGTAACTAAAGTGATCTTTTAAACTTTTCAGTTTTCCTACATAACATTTACTCAATTTCTCTCAGACATTTAATAAGCATCACAAAGAACAAGCCAAGTACATCAAGCATTCGAGAGGCATTAAACCAAAGATGGGGGGCACCATATTCATGTGATATTGGCTATGAAAGATTTCTTGCCCTGAGGTTTGTTCTATAGCCACTCTTTAGATTTTCTCTATTATGGAGTCCTAAATCTGTCTTTTTCTGTTGTGAATAAGTGAACCTATCTTAAGAATGAATTAATTACATACTGATGGTCTTGAGATGTATACCTGAACCTATATCATGATTTCAGCAGTTGTTCGTGAACTAATTCCCTTTTAATTTTGAAATATTTTTAACTTCTTTGTATTAAAATAATGTTTCTTTTGCTTTAATTGGGTTCAAGATATAGCAAAATGAGTTGCTCTTTGGAGATTGTCCAACTTATTAAAGATAAACATTTTTTTCACTTCTCTACATGTATAGCATTTTCACAAATACTTTACTTGTCTTGTAAGCTTCCTAGCTACTAGGATTCTCAAATAATTAGTGAAGTTTAACATCCCATCACTATTATTGATTGTAATATATATATATATATGTAACTGCTGAGTTAATGATGACAAACTAATGTTTTAATATGTAATATGTTAGGTCCATATATATTGCCTTTTTTTATTCTGCTACCTGTAATATCACAAAATTTTAAGTAAGGTATTTTGGGTGATATTTGTGTAAAATAAATGGATTTACGAAAGGACGGTTTGGTCTTTGTTGAGAGGCGGAGTGCAATTAGTAATTACTGTAACTGTAGCTTCACGGACGGGGTTACTGTAGCGTACTGTAGCTTCACGGACCGGGTTACTGTAGTAGGTGAAGTTAGTAAT
>PYAF01003213.1:5710-28951 GCA_007407185.1 Glycine tomentella
CTGATTTTGGTATTCAAGCTATCACCAATGCTTCCCTCACCCATGATCTTTCCTTTGTTGTTATCTCCATATGTGACAAAGCCCCCATCTTTAAAAATTAAGTTCTTTAACAAGGACATGTCACCAGTCATGTGTCTTGAGCATCCACTATCAAGATACCATAGAGAAGAACTTGCTCTAAGACACACCTACAAAAGAATCAAATTACTTCAAAGGAATAGGTACCCAATCTAAGTTGGGTCCATAGGGGTTAGCATTCCTTTTTCTTTTGGGAACCCAAATGCAATCACCATTAGGCATATAGAATCTTCTAGCATAACATTTGAATGATGTGTGCCCCTTTTCCATGTAATAGTTACAAGTGACAGATTTGAAATTTTTCCTCAAACCAGAGTTTTGATTTACTCTTGAGTTTCTTTTCCACTTTTGGTTCTTCTATTTTGGAGGTACAAAAACTGTTTTACCTTTGGATTTTGAACCATATTTGTACCCCAATCCAGAAGTATCACTAGCATATCTTTGCATACTTAGCATTTCAGCCAAGTTGCATTTACCTTTATAAAACTTCCTCAAGAGATCAATCAAATCACTGTTTTCAGCCATAAGTAACATGTGTTTTTCATCTTGGCTCTTTTTATATTCATCAAAATCTTTTTGCAGCAAATTAAACTTATCAACACTGCTAGAGGAAGAGGCACACACAAAACCATTCAATTTGTAACTTGAAACAAGTTTTTCATTTTCCTCTTTCAAGTTGCAAATCTCATTTTGTAACTCTGTGATTTTATCAACATGCCATCTTAGATTTCCTCTCAGCCTATTGTTGGATTTTGCAAATTTTTGGGCTTCCTCATACATTTCTTGAAAGGCATGTATAGCTTGATCAAGTTCAAAATTTACCTCATCATCTTCATCCAGTAGATCATCATTTTCTTCATTGATAATTGATGTGAGGCACATGTTGGCTTCTTCCATATCAGCAGAAGATTCAGAGATTGAAGACTCATTGTCTTCCCATGCAATGTATGCTCTTCTAAGCTTAGCTTCCTTCTTGCCTTTGCTGTCTTGTTGCTGTTTTTTTAAGTATATGGAGCATTCTGATTTAATGTGACCAGGTTTGCCACATTCAAAGCATGTATAGTTGTTGTCCACCTTCTTGAATTTGCTTGTGCTGTTGTTAGTAGAATTGTTCTTGTTGTTTCTTGCAAACTTTCTACCCTTGTTCTTCTTCAGAAACTTGCTGAACTTCTTTATAATCAAGTTCATGCTTTCATCTTCATCTTCATCACTAGAGTTTTCATCCTTCTCCACTTTGGGTGCTGCAGATTTCAGTGCTATTCCCTTACTTTTCCTTTCTGCATCTTCACCAACAGTTAGTTAAGATAATTCAAACTCATATTCAAGCAACTTACCAAATAGTGCAGCCATTGTCATTTTTGAAAGATCTTTGGATTCCTTGATGGCTGTTACTTTGGGTTGCCAAGCTCTAGTGAGGCATTTCAGAATCTTGATGTTAAGTTCTTCAGCATCAAATATTTTGCCAAGACCCAAGAGATGATTTACAATGTGTGTGAACCTTGTTTGAAGCTGGGAAATACTCTCATTCTGATTCATTTTAAACATTTCATATTCATGTATCAAGGAATGCTTCCTTGACCTTCTTACTTCCTCAGTCCCTTCATGGGTGATCTCAAGCATCTCCCACATTTCCTTGGCACTTGTGCATCTAACGGTTCTGAAAAATTCATCAGAAGACAGAGTAGAGGTTGTCATGTTCTTTGCTTTAAAATCATACTGGACAATTCTTTTCTTATCATCATTCATCTCATCCCAATCTTTGGGAATCATGTTATTGTCTACTATCTTGATGGGCACCCTAGGACCCTTTTCTATGGCATTCCATGCTCCTGGATCATTATATTGAATAAAGATCTTCATTTTATTTTTCCAAAAGCTGAAATTCTCCCCCTCAAACAAAGGAGGTCTGTTTAGAGATGCACCTTCCTTGAAGGTTATTTGTGAAGTATTCATTTTGAAAAAATGATCTTGAATATCTTACAAGACGTAGCTCTTGATGCCAATTGTAAAATAAGGGAACACTTCACACTTAACCAAGAGGGGGGGTGAATTGGTTAGCCTTGGTAAATTTAAAAAAAATTCTTTATCAAACAAAAATCAGAGTAATCTTGCCCTTTGGATCTTTATCACAATTCAATCAAGAATCTTTATTCAAAATCAATCCATGACTTGTAATGCCTCAAGAAACAAATTATATTACAGAATTCACAACAAGAAATAACAAATATACAGTAAATGAGAGAGCACAAGATTTATACTGGTTCACCTCAAACCCTATGAGGCTACATCCAGTTTCTTCTACTCAACACTAGAGTAGAGTTCCACTATATCAAAAATATTCTTGCAAGCAAATATACAAGCCTCTCTTTATCAACCCTAGATAAAGTTCAAAAGTCTAAAACCCTATTAGACCCTTAGAGACCAAAACCCACACTGAGAACACTACTCAGCTGTCCTTAGAGAAGCACTATCTCTACACTTGCAAGAAAACCAACTTACAATGGAACTCACACACAAAAATTCAAACAGAGGATTTACACCATCAAAGAGTAAGGAAAAAATTCACCTGATGATCCAAGAATGATATGCAAAGTGAAGAATATATCAGGTTGAATCAATTACAATGTGCAGAATCAATGCCTTTCCTTAGACTTTGAAATGATTTATCTTGCTTCACTAAATCTTAGTGACCCATAATGGTTTGAATAGAAGCAAGACCTTTAGAACAATGAAGAATGCCTCTATGACTGATTAGAAAGCTCTTTGAATGCTCAGTGCTCAAAAAAATCGATTTCTATTTCGTTCTTCAAATCAGACAAGGCAAGGTTCTATTTATATAAGAAGCTGTAACAGAAATAATCGATTAAATCAGCTCCTGTAATCGACTATTTTGCAAATGTAATCGATTACATACGCTCCCATAATCGATTAAAGTGTTCAAGATAAGTTCTGGGTTACAGTAATAGGACATTCAATCGATTATCCCGATGTGTAATCGATTAAATCAGACTTTGTAAAATCCAAGTTTGTGAAGTGTAATCGATTATAAAATATGGTAATCAATTAAAACAGAAAATGTATAAACCATGAATGAACTATGTAATCGATTACAAGAAGTGGTAATCGATTAAGGCAGAGTGATCTAAATATCTAAATAGCTAAGTAATCCATTACAATCAAATGGTAATCGATTAAACCAGTCACTTATTCAAAATTATGTCTATGTAAGAATAAAATAATCGATTAAAACGATGATGTAATCGATTAATTTGGTCTTAATCATTTCCAGAAAGTTTAAAGAACAATATAATCGATTATATAAGTTTTGTAATCGATTAAACAGACTTAGAACTATTTTTCCAAAAAAGCTTGACTTATTTTAAGTTCCAAATCTATTGCTTAATGCTTTTATGATGTAATGCATGAATGATTATCAATGGTATACATGCAAAAACTTGGATCATCAGAAGGCTTCCTTTCCTTTTACATTTAATCACAATTTTAATCTTCAAGCCTTCATGCATGTTGAAAGTCAAAACCTTTCCAAGTCTTTATAAAGCTTCAATCTTCAAGAGCTCCCCCTCAAATCAACAATCTCCCCAAATCAACATATAAATGAATGCAAATGATTACCAAACTTGAATCAAGGCTGAATGAAAAATATCAGAACATTCTCTCCAAGTTCTTCTTTAGAAAGTTGCCCAAAAAAGAAATCATCTCAAGGTTTCTTAAAGCTTAAGGATTTGAGGGTCAAATACAGAATAACTCGTAGTATATTTTCTCTCTTCAGAAAGGTTATGAAATTCGTTGTTATTTCATTAAAACAAGTTGTTTCTATTTATAGACAAAATTGTTATAAGTGTCAGTAATCGATTAAAGTGTTCTTAAGCTTTCTGGAAAAGATTTATGAATAGTGTAATCGATTAAATCGCAACGTAATCGATTATGACAGGAAGCTTTATTCAAAATAGTTGCCAAGTAATTGATTACCACCGTGCTGTAATTGATTACCCTAGGAAGTCCATTCTGTGATTTTGAATTGTGTAATCGATTACCACAATCTCGTAATTGATTAAATAGGTTCTCTGTTTTCAAGTAATAGATGAGAAAATATTTTTCCAAAACTTGAAACATGGAACACTTGGCTTGTTATGCATTCATGAAAACCTTGTGATTCAGAAAAACTTCTTTTTATAAAACTTATGATTTTATAAAAACATGAATGCGAAATCATGAATGAGTTTTATGCAATGGATCATAGGATGGATCATCTTAGACATACACAAATTACAAATGTCATTTAATTGAATTGGCATGTAAAAGCCTAAACATTTCAATGTCTAAGAACCTCAGCTTCTTAATTCTCTCTAGCTACCCCTGAGTCTAACAAAATTTCCCATCACAAAGGTAGCAAAGACCTTTTTCTGCCTTCTCTTGGAACTTAGCATATGAAAGCCTCCTAAAGGCCTGCCTCTGTATGTTCTAGTGGACTTCACACTATTTGAGTCTGAGTTCGAACCTGACTCTCATTTTTTTTGCCAAAATTCATTTATTTCCTATATCCCATGTACAGTTCTTGATGAACTGTAACTTCTTGATAAGCCCCCTTTATTTCCTCCACAATTCCCTTTCTTTATTAACAGATTCTTCTCGTATATTCGTTGCGCATAATCCATCAATTTAGGGAGAGAATTTACTGGATGCAGCTTCAGCTTTGCCCTCCCACATCTTCCAAACCATTCAAGAAAATCCTTTTCAAATACTCAGGTTTTTGTTCCCCTCAAAGGACTTGCATATAATTCAAACTGTTCATGATATTCTTCCATTGTTCTCTCCTGTTTCAGACTGAGTATTAACTCGTAGGGGCTTTGATTCATCGATTGCTGAAATTGTTGAATCACTTCTTGTTTGAATTGGTCCAGTTAGGATTTTTCGCGCAAAATTTCCACCATTGGTACCAATTTAGCTTATTCCCTTCCATTAAGACCATAGATGCATGAATTTTGTCTTCTTCCTCCACTTCTTTAACCTCGAAATAATGCTCCACCTTATTCGCCCAACCGAGGGCGTCCTCATTGTCAAAAATCTAAATCTCAAGTTTCTGCCACGTCTCTTCTCAATCACAATTGTGATAATCGTGATTTTGGCATTCCCCGTGGTCGCGATTACCGCTTCCCTGATTGCTGCGTGGCAGGTTCCTCATTGTCGCAAGTAGCTTCGCGTATGCTCCTTCAATTCCACTCGCTCAATTCATTCATCTTCATATAATCTCTTCAAACTTGCAACATCCTCACGCGTGTTGATCATACCCTGATATCCTCATTTTGGAAATTCCACACAAACATATTTGCCTCCTCGTGTTGAAATCATTAACAAATTCATGTCTCAGGATCAAAATTTTGCTCTAATAGCAGTGATAGAATTATTCAGAACTCTCATTTATTAAACTGATGGTGCAAGAATACATCTAGGGATTAGTGCCTAGTCTCCCTAACCGACCACCAAGATTACCAAAGATGCCTAATTCTAGGCGGTTAGTTGCTATTTAAAGCTAACTTCTAACTAACTAAATTGTAACTGACATAGTCATTTATAGTTAGCTATGGCTGCTACTCTGGTTTTTGCTTATACTTGCCAGCAGTCCTCCCTTCATATACTTGCTTTACCGGTGGCCTAACAGTTTGTTTCCACAATCAGAACGCATGGTCCCATTCATATACCAACATACTGAAGGAAAGAATATTTTGTAAATACTAATGCCAGATATCTCAACTTGGCCAATCACTAGGGAAATGAGAAAGGGAGTTCAGACACATCATTTCATTTGGGGTACTATGTTTTTCGATTACCACACACTTAAAATAAATTGTGTAAGATCTCGATGGCCTACATTTTTTGTGTGAAACTTAAAACAATAGTTTTCTTGATTTTCTTGGATAAAATACCTTTCCTATGATTTGGGTCAAAAATAGTCTCAATCAACTAAAGTAACACATGATCAATACTATCATAGTGGTTAATTTCCGGTTTCAGCTTCTATCAACAAAAACAAGTGCCTTGCATGACTATTGCATAGGGTTATGTTGTTGCAACAGTTATATATATTTGAATTCAACAAATTTTCTTGCCTTAGTTTTTCCATTCTTAATTAAACCTCTTTCCCTCAGCTTGTTTATCTAGAGCATATTCAAAGCTATAAAATTAGTTAGCTACACACCTTAAAAGATCGAATGTACTAAAGCACACAACAAGTTTTAAAGGATCTTCCTCCTATTTTATATTCATTTCCCTACTTTTATGGTCTCATTCTGTAGGTTGCCTGCTGGTGTTCAAGAGGAAGGCCCCCAAGAAAGAAAACTTTGCAAACGAATATGCCTAGTTCTCTCTTATTTCTTATTTCAACAGGGAAAATAGAATTTTAGACTAATTTACTGCAGTTGTATTTATGTACAATATAAATTTGGGAGAAAAGGTATGACCAAAAGTGACTCTCAAGTTATAAATTGAATTTGGCTCTTTTAGAATATTGGAAAGATGTACATTTACCATTTTTACCAAATTCTGGCCTAATTAATTGTGAAAAGTCTAATGAAGACAATGTTTAGTTTTTTTACTGCCTTACTTCAATCTTTCTTTTTGTTTTCTGCTTTGACCATGTGCAACCACCAACTTGGTTGCAGCTGCCTATACCATTATTTCACCAACTTGGTTTATTTATTTTACTGTCTTAATGTTTAGGTTTATTTTACTGTTCCACATTAATCTATTTTTATGTTTTTTTGTTGTCTTAATCATGTGTAACCACCAATTTGGTTGCCGAATGATGCAAGGCAATTATACATTTCCATTGTCTTTACAATTTTTATGTAAACAGATACTTGCAATGGTAAAAAAAAAAAAAACTTGTCTATTTTCAGTTTTCTTGTAATGGCCTAGGCTGCTGTTTCTAGATGTCTGCGCACCATGTGAACAAGAAGAAAACCACATTTAAAGTAAAATGTTTAATTATGCTTCAAAATGTAAGTGTAATGGTCCTTTCTTTCCTTGATGCATAATGGGAGATTTATTTATTTATTTATTTCTTATTAAGAGACAAGTTACATGGAAGGGGAATCACTTTCCTTGTCTTTTAGGGGAGAAAAAAAAATTGTTTTTCATTTACCTTGAGAAGATAATCGTTTTTTCTTAGAGAATTGTTGAGAAAGAAAAGCCATTATTTTGTGGGAGGTAAGTTTCCTATACACGTGAAAGTAAAAAAAAAAAATCTTATTTCCCTAAATTCCTTTTTTTTGTTTTATTTCCTAGACATTTTCTTCCTATCTTTATGGTGGACACAAAACGTGTAAAAGTTGCATAATTTTGAATCATGAATTGGTTGTTAACTGAAAATAAAAGAACCATCACTATTACAAACATCGCTTTTTACATCGGTTATTTGACCCATTTTACGACGGTTCTAGAACCGTCGTTGTATCCAATGTCATTGAAAGGTAAGACATTTTATGACGGTTATTGAACCGTCTTAGAATGTCACATTCTACGACGGTTAGAATGTCACATTGTAAGACGGTTGTAAGCCTAGAACCGTCTTAGAATTCGTCTTTGATTTTTTTTTTTACATCATTCTAAGGCATTTATTAGTAAAAACCGTGTTAGAATGTCACATTGTAAGACGGTTATAAGCTACAACCGTCTTAGAATGGGACATTCAAAGACGGTTCTTTGCTCATAACCGTCTTAGAATAGGACATTCTAAGACGGTCTATGTATAATCGTCTTACAATGGGGCATTCGAAAACGGTTCTTAGCCTATAACCGTTTTTGAATGTGACATTCTAAGACGGTTTTCCAAATAATCGTCTTAGAATATTTTTTTAAATAAAAAAATTAACTTAGAATATCTTTTAAAAAAATTAAAAAATAGAAATTTAATATTTAAAAATGCATCAATATATAGTGGCCTAATTAATATTTAAAATGCATTATAGCTAGCCCAATATATGGATATTATATCTTAGCACAATTAAGTGAATCTTTTCTTTCATTACATAATTTAGTATTGATTTGGCCTACATGCAGTAGCAACAAGCAAAAGCAACCTATGTAAATAACATCACCAAGTTCCCCATTTATGCTTAACCTTTCATCCAAATATGCAATATACCCCATCAATGTGTTGGATAACACTAAAATATTTAACATGAAACACTGAATATATGCAATAGAATCGTTCAGCTCAAATCCAGTTCCTCTAAAGTGAGGGGTACACTTTAGAGAATAAAAAAATGTTAACAACTGACATTGTGACACCAGTATCATACTATCTATTCAACTGGTAAAGAGCATAATATATATATATATATATATATGTATATATAGATAGATATTTAAGCACATCAAGAAAGTTATATAAAATTCAAAATCTTAATTATGCACTGCCTGACAACATAAAATTTTAAATATGGAAAGATATCACATTCAAATTTTAGTTCATGGGGATAAGGGGTGAAAAGGACAAGTAAATAATTTACCTGTAAGTCCATATTTTTGCAAGAAATTAGCTGAGGTCGCAGCATCCAAATCATACCTGGAGGAATATAATTTAACAAAGGTAAGAGTCATACATTGTCACTGCCACCACAACACAGATACTTACAAGGTTGATTCTAGAACTGGTCAACCATTTCATCAGCAAAGCATTTTGCATTTTCATTCATTGAAAAATACTGTCAAGTTTAATGATTTTAACTAAAACATAATAATTGTCATTCTTCATATTGGGTATGGAATGGAATAGAATGTATGACTCCAAAATTCAGAAAAGAAGCAAACTTCACAATACATCATTATAAACCCAATCTAGCTAATTAATTTGTATGCTTAATCTTTACTGATTCATTTGAAAGTGTGCATGAGATTAATGAATATAACCATTACATAGATGAACCAATAGAATGCATAAATATCCAAAAATATATTTTTAAATAGTGATACCTCTAAAATCTTAAACCCTTGTTCTTGGGCATAAGCATAAAAAAAATGTAGCTACACCCTGCAAATGTAATAAGAAAAATGCTTATTTTAAATATTGAAACTCACATCTTGTTGATTGCAATGAAATGGCAAACATCCAAACCGAATCCGGACCAGGCTGGCATAAAGAACTTTTTCTTAGATGAAGAGATAATTAACAAATTTAGAAAATTCAAATCAAAATGGGGTATCACAACGAAATTTACAAAAACTATCATCTACATGCCAAAGGCCACCAATTTCTTAACAAATTCATTGCAAGGAACAAAAGAGAAAGAAAAAAGAAAGAAAAAAAACCTTCACCCCAGGCATCTGAACCCAATCTATAGCAGTTCCTGTAGCCTTTGAAAGGAACTCTGTCAAAGTTTCCTCTGCAATTGATAGGAGTCTGCAAAGATCACAACGGAAAAACCAATTTGAGCAAAACTTCACCACAAAAGAAGCAACTTCACCTTATGAAGTTCAGAATTACCCAACAGGATTACTAGCACCTCTCATGGTATGCTGAGGAGTGGTAACCACCGAATCACAACTAGCATCAATAGTTGCAGCTGATGGCTGCAGGGAAAACAATAACATGAATAACAACTCAAACAACAAAAACAAGTAGGACTCATAGTAAAAGATACAACAACAATTAACACATGACCAACATGCAAGAAAAACCACAAAATAGATCGATTCTTCGCTCAAATTCTCCACATGTAGTACACATTGTTTTCATCAACATTTTTTGTGCTCAAGAGCCCCAAAAGGTGAAGAATTGGCAATCAGACAGAACACACAAACACACTTACAGTATGCAATTGCTGCCTCATAAAACCATTCTCACACATAAGCTGTGACACCTGCTTCTGCAACTGATCATTCTCCTCCATCAACAACTTGTTCATTGCAATGAGTTTGCGGTTCACAGTCTGAAGCCTAGATGCATCTTTTCTTTGCTTCTCCCTACACCTGCACACCATCCAAAACCTTCACATCTAAGAACCAAATTCAAAAAGAATGCCTCTAGTTGAGGCATCGCCTGATCAACAGACTCGGGCTCCACTATCTGTCCTTGTAGGTATTGAATTTCTTCAAGTTCTACCTTAATCCCACTATCTTCTTGAGAAAGTAGATCCTCCTCAAGAAAAATAACATTCTTAGACGCAATGACTCTTTGGTCCTCAGGGTAGTAAAAGTAGTATCCCTTAGTTTCTTTGGGATAACCTACAAAGTAGCACAAGGTGCTGCTAGCCCCTAACTTTTTAGGTGTTAGGGTCTTGACATAAGCTAGACAGCCCCACACCTTGAGATAATTTAAGTTGGGCTTTCGGCCCCTCCATATCTGATATGGAGTAGTCATAATAGATTTCGATGGAACCCTATTAAGATGATGTAGCGCCGTATGTAAGGCGAATCCCCAAAACGATTTTGGGAGCTTCGTACCACTCATCATAGACTGTACCATGTCTAGCAAGGTTCGGTTCCTTCTCTCAGACACACCATTTTGATGTGGTGTGTAAGGAGCCATCAATTGTGAGAGAATCCCATTCTCTTTTAGATAATCTTGAAACTCTTGTCTCAGATATTCGCCACCTCGATCAGATTGAAGTGTTTTAATCATCTTGCCAAGTTGTTTCTCCACTTCATCCCTACACTCTTTGAAATTTTCAAAGGCCTCGGATTTGTGTCTGATAAGATACAAATATCCGAATCTTGAATTATCATCAATAAAGGTAATGAAATAGGAGTATCCTCTTCTAGCCTGAGTAGACATGGGCCCACAAACATCAGAATGAATGAGTTCTAATAACTTATTGGCTCTATGACTTGCAAGTTTCTTAACCTTGGTTTTCGTCATTTTACCAGCCAAACAAGACTCACAAGGTCCAAAGGATTCAAAATCCATGGAATCTACATAACCATCATGATGGAGTCTAGACAGTCTTGTCTCATTAATGTGTACCAACCTACAATGCCAAAGATAGAATCAATTACCTAATATTGGCTTCTTTGCTTGAATGCTAAGAATGTCACTATTCGAATCTAAATCCGAAACATACAATCCATTCACTCTAGATGCGCAAGCATAAACAAGATCATTCATAATGATGGAAAACTTGTCATCCTTTATTATAAAGTGAAAACCAGATTGTTCCAAACTAGAAATAGAAATAATGTTTCAGAAAATAAACGGAACATAGAAACAATTATTCAAATGTAAAGAAAGGCCTATATGCAACATAAGATCCACATCCCCAATAGCTAGTGCAGCAACTCTTGCTCCATTCCCGACGCGGATATTGACCTCATTCTTCCCCCATCTTCTTAGGACTCTTTAGTACCTGCAACAAATTGCAAATATGAGAACCACAGCCAGTATCCAATACCCATGAAGCTGAATCAACATTTGAAAAATTTATTTCTATAGTGAACATACCATTTGTAGAAGCATCACCATGCTTCCTTTCCTTAAGGCTTGCAAGGTACAATGGGCAGTTCCTCTTCCAATGTCCTTCCTTCTGGCAATGGAAGCATACAATATTAGCCTTGTCCTTAGACTTCTGCTTTCCTTTACCCTTGCCTTTGCCCTTCTTCTTTTTGGGCTTGCCCTTGGGCTTGAACTTGTCTGTCTCTACAGACTTACCCTTGCCCTTAGCCTTATTAGACCGCCAATCAAAAGAGCTTGGGTCCTGTTCTTCTTAACAACATCCTCAACAGTGGTCAGGAGATTCAACAACTCTGGCAGTGTTGTCTCCACCTTATTCATATGGTAGTTGACCACAAAGCCATCAAATGAAGTTGGCAAGGACTGCAGGACTAAGTCAACACTTAGCTCATGGTCCATGATAAAACCTACAGAACCAAGTTTCTCTATAAGCCCAATCATCTTGAGGACGTGCGGTCCAACCGCAATTCCCTCAACCATCTTGCAGCCAAACAGATACTTAGAGGTTTCAAAACGCTCAGCCCTCCCTTGCTTATCATAAAGCTCTTGCAAATGCAAGATAATGGAGGGAGCATCCACATATACTAATGCTGACGCTGAAGATCCGCAGACATAGATGCAAGCAATATGCATACTGCATGCTCATTGTCCGCTAGGTGTTGTCTTTGGGCTCTCCAGTCATACTCGGCATACCCATCTTGTCCTTGAGCAAGCGCAACAAGAATAGGAGAATCCAGAACATACCCTATTTTTTCAGAATGTAAAACTATTTTTACATTCCAATACCAATCCGTGAAGTTTGGACCAGTTAACTTGTTAGCATCCAGAATTGAGCATAAATTAAAATTTCTGGCCATAACTCAATTTCTGAAAATAAAATAAACATACATAAGTATTTCACGATATTTAATAAGCAAATACGGATACTTTTAAACTTATATGGCCCTTCGACTATTTTCTCTAAAATCAATGACCCTCAGTGATTGATTTAGGGTTATCCTTCATAAGGATATCCGGAGTAGGCTAAGAGAACGGCTAGATTCATTAATCTCCGACTAAGCCTGCAAAACTTACTGATCTAGTGGGTTGATCTTATCAACAACATCTCTTTATCTTCTCTTAGATCATCAGGTTGACAATTCTTTGTCACTAAGTGTCACATCACTATGTAACATTGGCCACATTTCCCAAGATGCATAGACCTGGCTGAGCCTGCAGCCTATGCACCTATTCTAGCACAAACCATCATCCCAAGTGTTGTACACTTCAAATAACACTATCACCCAACGAAATGATAGGTCTTAGTTGAGCTAGAGATCACTACCATGTAGAAGGGATTTGAGTGCCATTGACGATGGGAGGCAATCAAAAGATGCTAGATAATTTTATTTGAGGGTTCATTTCCGGTCTCTTCTTTAATTATTTATTTTATCTTGCATGCATAATTAGACATACAAACTAATTATCACATAGTTCATTTTAAACAGCTTGTCTTATCATGCATACTAGTCATAGAGTGACCGTGTCTAATAATAATCATGCATACTAGTCACGATTTCAAAATTCAAAATTTAAAATTTAAAATTCAAAATTTGAAATTCAAACTTTTAAATTTGAAATTTGAAAATCAAAAAAATATAAATCATGCATTTTCAAAATTAAAACACACGGTGGATGATCATGGTGCCTTTAGTTTTTCCATCAAAAGCGTCTTCAAGCCTCGGATCAAAAACTTCATCGAACTCGCTCGGGACCATCAACATGGCCAAGCATCCTCCTTGGTCTCTCCATTTTCCAACTAGCTTGAACTTTATCGATTTGAATTTTACATCCAAAATAATTAAAATAAAAGACAAAAAAATTTAAATCGGGACAAATACAATCCCATTTAACCAAAAATATATAATTTAAAATTTAAATTTAAACATACATGCAAAGCACCATGACCATCCATATGTTCATGTACCTACAAGGAAGGTTAGGAAACAAACAAACAATTTGCAAATTCTAAGCCACCATCGAATTCATCTTCATCAAAATATCAACATTAGATAATCAACCCAAAAACATGATCAAGATTCAAAATTTAAAATGTGATGGGGCTACCTTAGATATATCTAGGCAGCGGCTATGGTAGGTGTTCTTAACCACCATGGCTTTGGCACTCCTAGTCCAACTACACTTAATCAAAAATCCATAGCCCCAAGACTCCTCTTGGCCATCATTTTTATCTCCACAAAGTGGTGTCTCACTTTGAACATAATCATAAGAAAATAATCATTTCATAAATAATAAAATGAAATTTAAAGAATCTTGTTCAAGAAAATGATGAAGATTTCAAAATGTTTTTTTTTTGAAAATTTGATTGCTAATACCACGTGAAAGTTCAAAAAAACCGCACCACCTTGGTCCAACCACAGTGTGCTCACATGAGGGTAAAAAAAAATCGGTGCGAAAACATAGACCATCTATGCACCTCATGTGTGTGTGCTTAGGAATTACTCATTGAAACACATTGGGATTTTAGAAATACCTTTATCACTTGAAGGCTCAAAGAAGATGACGCCCTACAATGGTGATCCACATGGTTATCTCCTTCTTGCAAGTGAGAATTTTTCTTCTCCTTGATTCCTTCTTCTCCTTGGTGCTTGCCAGGCACATGCAAGGTATGAGATTTTTAAGTATTTGGTTTCTTTTCTCAAGAACATGAAGGTGCTTTGAGGTCAGGTGAAGATGCAACAAAAGAGGAGAGAAGATGAGGTAGAGAAAAAACTAAAACTTGATTCAGAACCAAGAGAGGAAGGGGCAAAATTTTTCTCTCTCTCAATCCTCCCCACATAGGTGCCTATTTAAGATGAGATGAGGTTATTGCATTTCATTATCCTCTCACTCCAAATCAGATCAAGTTTTTGGGAAAATTTGAAAAATAATCTAGCAAGATTCTCTCCAAATGTTGTTGAGAGAATCTTTATCCAATCTTTATTAGATAATTCATTTAGATAATTTAAATTATCCTCAACAACCAATGTTGTTGATTGAATCTTCATCCAATCTTTATTGGATAATTCATTTAGATAATTTACATTATCCTCAACAACATAACCTCATAGAATTTAAAATTCAAATTCAAATTTCAAATTTCAAATTTAAATTCAAATATAAATTCAATCTTATCCCAGTTCATAATTTGAATTTGAATTCAAAATTCAAAATTACAAAATTCAAATTTCCAATTTAAATTTCGAATTTGCCTAAAATTTATTTTGGTCAAGTCAACTCCTTGACTTACTAGGATTCATGGCCCAAGGCCCATCGGGCCTGTCAACATTTGGGCCCATTAGTGAAGAAACCAATTTCACCACTAATGCCCCAAATATGATGCATGATTCAGGTGGGCTTGAAGTCCAACTCTAACCCAATAACTAATTATTGTCCCAAACTCGCTATAACTTGCAACAAAGAATAACCTTTGTGTGTGACCCATTAGGCACAATTAGTCACTGACATAAATAAACTTGGACCAATTAAACTCTTTTAACAAGCTCAATTCATTTAATAACCACATAAGACACTAGCAATGCTCTGCAGCCCAGAAATAATTGAGTTGATCAAGTGATCTACGTTTCTAATTTGGATACCGTGTCTCCATCATCCCTCACATCGTCATGCACATTTAGTCGAGAGCAAGGATAAAATATAATCTCTCTTTATTGACTAAATATAGCTTTTAACAGGAACTAAGAATCTTCTTCTATTGACTCTGAGACAGATCATGACTCCTCATGATCTGTTACTATGCATAGATTCCCAAGTCAATTAGAAGTCATCCAAGCCCTACTGGTCTTGTGAACGACTAATCCCTTGTAAGGGATTGTGAGTCCTTTTGGCATGTCCATCTATACTCATGTATTTAGGTTATACCCAAGAGTATATTGTTCTCCCCATTTTCAGGCGGATAGAGTTGTACAGTCAAAGTATAACCCTAGGACACAGTATTCGATGACATCCTCAAGTCTAGGACGATCTGCACTACCAAACGATGAGAGACTTTACAAATCCAATGATATTTTAAAGAATCCTTGTGGAGTCTCTCGGCAGGTGATTTCAATGCCATATGTTCCCTAACAGATCCACCCACGACATCAGCTAAGGCATCACCATGCCTGCATTTCAGGAGGTACCTTGTGTCTTTATACAAGTAGAAGATGTCGTACTAGTCTTATTGAGATCATCAATGCCCTTTCTTGATGATTGAAGACTAGGAACTAGCTTTAGGCAATAGACGTGTAGTGTCTTCGAATCCTCATGATCATAATCCCTATCATAGATCCTCAAGTGTACACTTGTTCTATTCCTAGGGCCTTTATCTTTAAACGCATATTACTATAGGTGAGACATTAATATGATAAAGATAAAGTTTGCTCTTATTAATCATGAAATAATAAATAGTACAAGGTGTTTAACTAATAAATCAGATTGTCTCTAGGACACCTACATACTAACACCAGACCAGGCAACAACGTATCCCCTTGGACTCCATTTCAAAAAATGCACTGACATCAAGATCGTTCCTGACAGAGTCTGTCCAAGACTACCCATTAGTGATGAAGGGAAGAAGAAGGACTTCAAGATCTACTTTAATGAAGGCTTGCCCAATAGGAAACAATAGCTTCAGCTGGTTAACTATTCTTGGGATCGGAAGACCCTATTCTAAGGCCAAAAGCTTATCCGAAATCTTGATGCAAATGATGCAGGACCTCATGGAATTAGACGGTGTGTTATGACACCAAGGGTGCTAGCTCTTCTAACTCTGCAAATGTACCCACTTCCTAGCAAAGGGATTCCATTTAGGTACTATGTCCGACCAAAGTTTACTTGTTTTCATGATGAAAATGCCAGTTTAGTGAAAAACCCTGAGGACAACTTCATAGAGTGCCTACTAAGGCTACCCGTTATCTTTTGCCATCACATCTTTAACGTTTGAAAGATGACAATGGAGAAGTTCAAAGCCAGCGTTCAACGCCTTCATAGACTACAACAAGTTGATAGGGCCAAGTATGAAACAACTTGGAAAATCAGGCTTGAAAAGGAAGCTAAGCACAAAGCTAATGTAGAAGTCAGACGCATAGCTTCTTCCAAAAGAAACGCGCTAAAGCAAAAGCATAAACAACAAGGTCTAGCAAGATGGCCTCCAAACCAATTGTTACACCTACTAAAGCATCCAAAATGGTTGAGTCTGCTCCAATCATAGTTAGTTAGAAACCAACAACTAAGGCAGATGAGGCTCCAACTGAATCAACCTCACATGAAGCCACCTCTAAAGACTCAACTGCAGTCATCATCCACGTTACCAGTTATGGACCTACTCTAATCAACTTTGCTCATCCAGAGGTAGTGACAAAAATTGAAGTAAAGATGATTGGGCTGGCTATGGACAACTTTGTTAAAAAGAAAAAAGGCCGAGAATGAAGAGTTTGTTAGAGTCAAGGGGAGCTCAAGAGGATCAAGAAGCTCAGTCTCTTAGGCAGTAAAGTATTTAGGCGTTTTACATGCCAATTCAATTGATTGGTAGTTGTAATTTGTGTATGTCTAAGATGAGACTTCCTATGATCCATTGCATAAAGCTCATTCATGTTTTCATAAAAGCATAAGTTTTGTGAAAAAACTTTTCTGAAACATAAAGTTTTCATGATTGCATAAAAAGTCAAGTGTTCCATGTTTAAGTTTTGGAAAAATAATTTCTCACTGGTTTAATCGATTACCAACAATGATTCACCGCCTATTAGGGCCACCCTATTGTGCACTGGCCATTCCCCCCAGTGATCAGCCAGTGTCGCTAGAGAATTCCAAACCTGATGACCACTTAGTACCTGTGTTTTCAGCCCACAGAAACCCACAGGAACGCGAGTGCCTTCATTCTATTTCCGTACATACAAATGAAGTATGAAACATGGGCATCATCAATGCATGACCCGACTAGGAACAAATCCTTCCTCGCAAGGGTAACCCATCATTGCATCCCACGTGTACATACACAGCCTACAACCATGGGCACCATCAATGTATGACCTGGCTAGGAACAAATCCTTCCTCGCAAGGGTAACCCATCATACACCCCTATGGGTATCCATGTATATCCACACACAATGACATTGTTCACATCAACATTATCTCTCATCAATGTCATTATCAACCTCAACATGATATCATCTCAACATCATCATCATGCATATCAATATTATCTCATTTGAACATCATCAACCATGTCAACATTATCTCATTTGAACATCATCAACTACATCAACATTATCTCATTTAAACATCATCAACTACATCAATGGCATCTCAATTTCAATATCATCAACGACATCACCAGCAATTACATTTTACATCTATACATAATACATATGTCTGAGATTCACATTTCCCAAATTTCATACATTCACAATTCATCATATCACAAGATTGATGTTTTTAGGAAAATTCTAAATTAAAGAGGAGGACTACAATATATAAAACACACTCTTATGCCCATTTAAAAAATTTAATAAAGAATTAAATAGGAAAACATATTATAAAATTTTAAACAGAGTCTCCTCTGTAATTAAGGCTTTTCCCAAAAATTCAATCAAGTACAACAACAACATCAATCACAGTTTTATACATCAACAAGCCAATTCATTGCATCCCATTAATTAAAAAACATAGTTTTTCTTGAAAACGAGCACACACAGGAACAAACACACATCAATCATAAATACATCGCATCCCATTTAGTTAAAAATGTAGTTTTTCTTGAAAACCAGCACACAATAGGGACAGACAGTTATCTTCATAGTTGGACTCCCTGGCCCCCAACTATGGTACCAAAACTATAACCAAAATAATAAACTCCCCTTACCTATCTATATCCCTCTATTAGCTCCTTGAAACGTCGTTTTGAGATCTCTAAAGTTCACGTGCTTTGGCCCAAATGCGGAGCTCTACATACCAAATTGAAGATAATTCAATATAGATTTCATAAACAAGGCTAACATTAGCATTCAGGGTCAAATACCCACTCAAATTTAAAAAAAGGCTAAAATGGTGTTTTATTAGTCCACATCAAAAGACATCATTTTGAAATCTTGATCACACCAATATGACCAGGGTTCAACAAGGATCACATAAATGACATCAGTTTCATAAAAATGAGACTTTTACAACATCTCATTTCCAAAGGGCTTTCAAAGGAATTATAGAAACAGCCAATAACGGTACCTGCCTGAATCACAAGAGATATCAAGAGAGGCTTAAACTAGCTAGAAGAAGACAAAGGAAACCAAGATTACCTCAAGGAAATCAAGAAAGAAGGATTGGAGGCTCCATTTTTTACTGGATCCTCGAATTGAGTTTTGAAGATTCTGCTCCGATTAAAGTGCTCCTCTTCGTGTGGTGGTCCAACTTAAAAAGTTCAGCTTTGAGTTTCTCATTCTCTTCTTTCAACTTAAAAAGTTCATCTTGTTGTTCAGCGAGTTTGGTGGTGTGCCATTTAAGGTTACCTTTCAACCTATTGTTGGATTTTGCAATCTTTTGAGCCTCTTCATGCATCTCCTGGAAAGCATCATAAAGTTGATCAAGTTCAGAGTTTACTTCTGATTCAACACTTGAGAGATCTTCATCTTCATCAACATGGAAGTGAAGCATACATTTGCTTTTTCATCTTTACTTGATGAATTAGATGTTTTTGAGGCCTTGTCTTCCCATCCATTGCAAGTTTTCTTTGATTTCTTTTCACTTAACTTCATTTTCAAAAATATAGGACATTCAAATTTAAAATGGTCTTTCTTACCACATTCAAGGCATGTGAAGTTTGTGTTGTTGTTGTCCTTTCTCTTGTTGAACTTTGAGAACTTCTTGTTCTTTTTATTCTTCAAGAACTTGCTGAATCTCTTGACTATTAGGTTGATGTTTTCATCACTTTCATATTCATTACTTGAGTCTTCTTCTTTCTCCATATTCGATGATGCAACTTTCAAGGCTACTCTTTTGCTTTTTATCTGCATCTTCAACATGTGTTAATTAAGACAATTCAAATTCATACTCAAGAAGCTTACCGAAAAGTGCAGCTATGGATATCTTGGAAAGATCTTTTGATTCCTTGATAGTTGTAACCTTTGGTTGCCATGGTCTTGTAAGATAGTTCAGGATTTTAATGTTTAGCTCTTTAGCATAAAAAATCTTTCCAAGACCAAGAAGATGGTTTACTGTGTGAGTGAATCTTGTTTGGAGCTTAGATATGTTTTCTGTAGTGTTCGTCTTGAACATTTCATACTCATGGATCAAGGCATGCTTCCTTGATCTTCTTACCTCATTTGTACCTTCATGAGTTACTTCCAACATCTCCCACATCTCCTTTGCACTTTCGCACCTAACAGTTCTAAAAAATTCATCAGAAGAAAGTGCAGAAATAATCATATTCTTAGCATTAAAATCATACTGAACAATTCTCTTTTCTGCATCAGTCATCTCATCCCATTCTTTGGGAATCATATTATTACCAACATTTTTCATAAGAATCAATGGACCTTTTTCTATTGCATTCCATGCACCAGGGTCATTTGATTGAATGAATATTTGCATTCTATTTTTCCAAAAATTGAAATGTTCTCCTTCAAACATCGGAGGATGAATGAGGGAGGCACCTTCTCTGTAGGTAATTTGTGTGGTATTCATTTTCTTTTTAAAATAGATAGTGATCTTGAATAACACTCAAGAACCTGCTTTTGATGCCAATTGAAAACAATAGTGAACCTACACACAATAACCAAAAAGGGGGTGAATTAGTTAAAACAGAGTCTTTAAAAAATTCTTTTTCAAACAAGCAGCAGATTTAGGATCTTTATCACAATAAGAATGCTTTAATCAATTAAACCACTCAGTTCAATATTACAATTACTAAAAACATCACTTGTTGAGTAATAAAAGATTTTACCAAAAGAATCACAAATTAAGATAACAAGAAGAGATTAAGGAATAGAGATCAACACAAGATCTTATATGGGTTCACCTCTCAACATAGAGGCTACATCCTGTTTCTTCCAACCAACACTAGGTTAGAGTTCCACTAAATCAAATTATGTTCTTTACAAGCTTTTACAACTGATCACCTTTATCCAACCTAGATAAATAAAAAGAAATCTAAACCCTATAGATTTCTAATGACCAAGAAACAAAGAACACTACTCTATTCTTCCCTCCAGAGAACCCCACTCTAGAAAAAGCTTTAAAGAGCCTCTTGATCTAAGAACTTACAAGAAATAAAAGTAAACAAACAAATCAATGCAAGACTTTAAGAGAGATATAACCTCATGATCATCAGATGATGGATGAATGAATATTACCAAACAATCTCAAGTTGAATGAATGCAATTCTTCAAATAAGCTCTATTTGACAAACTCTTGATAAATCTTGTTCAAACCAACATGATCAATGATTCATGAGTTTTGGGTTTTGAAACAGGATCAATGTAACTCAGAATATTTCTTCTCAGGCTGTGAAAGCTTTTGTAAGTAATGGGTATTTCGCAAAATTAAGTTATGTGCAAAACAAAAGACTCAACATCTTTTATAGAAAACATTTGCAACTGAATTGCCATATGTAATCGATTAAATACAAACTTAATTGATTAAAATGTTCTTCAGCTTTCTGGAAAATATTTACGAACAATGTAATCAATTAAATCGAGCTTGTAATCGATTAAGGCAGTTATAACAGATTGAAATTTAAGCTTATGTAATCGGTTACATAGAATGATAATTGAATAAAGGAGTCAGACATGTTTTGAGTTTCTACACTGTGTAATTGATTATGACTTTCCTGTAATCGATTAATCTGTTGCTCATGGCTTATGTAATCGATTACAAATGTTGGTAATCAATTAAAGCAATGCTAAAAAGAGTTTTCCAAAACTCAATCATCAGAAATCAATTTCTTTATGTCTGCATAAAAACCTTTATGCTTTAGTGAAATCATGTATGCATGTTGTAACGCCTCCTTTTACTCTCTCGTGTTTGATTGATTTTAGGTGAAATCTCGTGTCCACTTTGTATTAAAATTATTTTAGTTATAAATTTCATGAAAATTTCTTTTCACTTTGCTTGCAAATTCTATTAGTCATTTATATCATGAACGAATTCTCTCTTCACGGTTGAATTATAATTTCACAATTCATTCATAACACAAACGATTCTCCCTCACCACGGTTAATTTATAATAAGAATACATCAATAAATTAGACTATAATACAGTCCATATTACAAGCCCATTAATAAACAGTCCACATACATCTCATAAGCAAAATAAAAATTACAACATCTTTGTCACATCTTTAACTCAACATCCATGCACATCTTCAATTCATCATCCATGCTCGGCTACTACTGTTCATCTGCTCGCCCAAATAAATTGGGGTCATCACAGGTGTCAACCACAAACACAAAATAGGGTAAGTTTATGACAAACATGGTTTGAATAAAACATATATGAAAGCATATATACACACATGAGATTATATTATCATTTATAGAATAAGAGACATGCATATTTCACACCTTCTTCAAATCACACTATCAACACGGCACACAGATATGCAACATACTCATCAAGTGATACATGTGATGCATGCTTTTCTTCTTTATATGATGCATGATTTCTCAACATCTCATCATCAGTGGCCACAGTCAAGATAACCCCATCCCAGTGGCACAGATTGGATCGACCAGTCAGGGTAGGTCAATGTTGCAAAAGGACTCACACCCACACAACATGTGATCTTCATGGATAGGTGATCTCCCCACTGTGGCTACCCCCCCAGCTTAGACGCCTTTTGTCTAAACGCTCGTCTCAATCCTCAGCAATCTGACACCTCCTCTTGAGGTCAACATTGCGGCTTAACCCCCGCAGGGCAACACGGCTTAACCCCCGTAGGGCATATGCATATGAAATGCATGAATGATCCCCTTTTATCACATATTTTCTTATAATAATACTCTTCTTCGTAAGTCTCATACACCTCAAGCTCAACATCTTTGAATACTCATGGTATATGCTTTTTAATCAACACATAAAGCTTCTTTCAACCATCACATAAAGCTTTACACAACAATCTAAGCATACAACCATAGTTCAACTCCATGAATTCTTCAAAGACAAGGATAAGGAAAAAGGGCGACTTAAAGCAATCAAAGAGAATGAGTCAGAAAATGAAATGAAAATGAGTTCTCATTCTCGTAAGACAAGTCATAGAACTCAATCACTTATTTAATCACAAAGTTTCAACAAAACTCTTGGAATCCATAAATAATCACAACACACTTAACAACACAAGGATTCCAACACTTCACCCATCTTTATTTCTTTGGAACATTTCATCAAACACATGGTATGCTTTCATGGAAACACTCAACAACACATGAAATATTACATAACTGTTGCTAAAGCATTCAACCATGCAAGTATAAGTCAAATCCAACAATAAAGATTCAAGCCAACAACTCTTAAACATATTTCATTCATTGTAACCGATTATCAAACACATGGTAGGCAAGCTTGAATTCATAGAATACTTGAAAGAAAGCTTTACTTAATCTTAATCTTTATATTGTCCAACACAATATACATAGTTTGAACATAATTTTAGTATCATACTAAACAT
>PYAF01003213.1:37746-48193 GCA_007407185.1 Glycine tomentella
AGCTCCGGAAATCCTTGGAATCTATCAAATTACAAAACATGTTGGATTAATCTTCCGAAATATGACAATGACATGTATACAAGCAATAGGAGCTATTTAACTAGGTTTAGGGTAAATTTATGATAAAAGCTTATGAAATCAAAGGATAAGTGCCTTTATTTAAAACATGATTTTAACTGATTTATGGCACTTATCAATTCCCCACCGCAAGAGTCACCCCCCCAGCTCAGACACCTTTTGTCTGAACACACGGACTCAGTTCCTGCAGCTATCTGACACACCTCCTCTTTGAGGCAACTCTTATATACACCTCTACTTTGAGGCAACTCTTATGAGACAAATCAACATGTAGTATCAATTGTCAAGATAGTTCCATCTCAGTGGTCCAGAACTTATCCGACCAGTCAGGGTACCCCAGTGTTTCCTAGGTTCTCACTCACACTTCATGTGATGTGATTGTGTATTGCAAGAGTCACCCCCTAGCTTAGACTTCTCTTATCTGAACGCACGGACTCAGTTCTTGTAACTATCTGACACACCTCCTCTCTGAGGCAACTCTTATGATAGACATGAGATGGTTTCACTTATGCATGACTCATTCATTTTATCAACTTATATGTATTTTCCACAACAATCTCCAATAATTGTCTCACATAATTTACTCAGAGATTCAATATAAATCAAGTACAGAACTCAGCTTGTTACTCATGTATAGAAACTCAACATATCATTCATATACAGAGATTCATAGAAACACTTAACAACACATGGAATTTAGAGAAATTCATAGAAACACTCAGCAACACATGAACTTCAAACACTTATTCAACCACAAACAACACTTAAACTATCTTTATCATAAAGCTTCCCTATACATACCTTATAACTCAGATGAAGCTTGTCTATCTCTTCCTAATGGTACTAGCTTCTACACGTGATCTTCAAGGGAAAGTGGAGTCTCTTTATGCTTTGGAAAGGAAAGGATGAAAATGAAATGAAAGAGATGGGAGAGAGATTCATGTAAAGGTGTAGTAGGATGAAGTCTTGAGAATGACTTCCACTTAAGGCCTCCCCCCCTTTATATAGAGTTTGGAAAATAATAGAATATTTACAAAAATCTCCTAAGTCATGATGCTTCCATTACAAGTGTCCCTACACTTTTCATGACCTTTACAAGTGTCCCACACTTGTCATGGTCTTGAAGCTTCTTCCTTCTTTCTTCCAAGTGTCCCTCCACTTGGCAAATCATGAAGTTTTTCCATGGTTCTCCATCTTTCACGTGACCATCCAATAAATAGGAGAAGATTTTTCTTTTCTTCATGCCATCTTGTACACATGTCCTTCAAGGCATGACACATTTCTTCCAAATGTCCTCTTTCTTGGCATGTTCATGAAGTTTCTCTCTTCTTCTAACTTATTCATGTGGACAACAAAGAAGGAGGAGAAAATTTACTTTCTTTCATGCTACTTTGTATAAACAATTTCCAAAGCATGATGACTTCTTATCCCTTCATCAATGGTGGCTTACAAGTGACTAGATGTTTCTTAAGCCTTCATGATTGTATCTTATCATTTTAATTTATGAAGCTTAAGATATTTTTCTATTTATCATGTTTTCATTTTCTTAAAGAGAAGAAAATTATGTGGCTTTCCTTGTATCCACATGTCACCTTTTATGAAGAAGAAGAATTCAATTTAAAGATAGCTTCACACATGGCATTCATTGGAAGGAAGTCATCTTCACACATAGCCTTTTATAGGAAGAAGTAAAGTTCAATTTGAACTCTTCTACCTAAAGGATAATATTAAATAATAGAACTCTAGAGTTTTCCAGAAACTGACTTCAATTACAGTATAAATTGCTCACAAGCAGTCTATACAAAGTGTCACACAGACTTTACATACAAGACTGCTCTTACCTTAATTCTGATTGGTTCATACTACTTTGACCATCAAAATTACTAAACCATTTTATTAAATAAGTCTATATATACTACAATTAAGAGAAAATTCCATAGATTTTATTTATCATTTTCCCATATTTTTCTGATGCTTGAATTCTTCTAAATAAAGTTTCAAAATTATTACCTTATAAAATTCATAGAAATTCTATTCTAGGGTTTTCTGTCACAAAGTATTTTGATAATCTGCCATCTAAGAGTATTATATAATTTCATCAAGTTTTCAGAAAATCTCTAAGGGTGTCTCAGACAGTTTTAGTCTCAAGGGTATTATGGTAATTTCTAAAGTATCCAAGGGTATTTGTGTAATTTTCACCTCAAGGTCATTTCTGTAATTTCTGATTCAAGGGAAGGGTAGTATGGTCATTTCTTTTAAACAATTTTTTTTGTAATATCTCTAATTTATTTTGCCCAAATAACTTAAATATAGATCAATCAAGTCTCACATAACCTAACACTCATATGAAATAGTTGTGCAAGAAACATTTTGACCATACATTTGCAGTTATTGAAATTTTAGGGTGTTACAGAGAACATTTTGATGATATACAATGGAGTACTCAAGAGTTGAGTGGAAGAATGGAGCACATGGAGAGAATGAGACATCATAGGTCACCTCATTCTTCTCAAGGGAGTGATGATGGCCATGAAGATGGTAGAAGGTATAGGCATAGGAGGAATAGGGATGACATGGAAGATGTGAAATTTAAACTTCCCAAGTTCCTAGGTACTAATGACCCGGAGGCTTACCTTGATTGGGAGAAAAAAGTTGACCAAGTTTTCGATTGTCACAATTTTAGTGAAGAAAAGAAAATGAAGTTGGCTAGCTTAGAATTTTAATGGCTTGGTGGACTCAAGTGCAAATGGAAAGAGGAAGATTGAGGAGACATCGATCGGATACAAGGTTGATAATGAAAGGAATCATAAGGGAGAGATTTGTTCCACGTCAATACATAAGGGATTTGCATAACAAATTACAAAGGCTCTATCAAGAAAGTAGATGTGTTGATGACTATTACAAGGAGATGGAGATTTCTTTGATAAGAGCAAACATTGAGGAGACTAATGAGGCTACAATAGCTAGATTTTTGAATGGCTTGAATTGGGACATTCAAGATGTTGTAGAGCTTCAAACCTACGACACAATGGATGAACTTATACATAGGGCTATGAAAGTGGAGCAACAATTGAAGAGAAAACAAGCCTACAAGAAGTCTTCATATGGTCATTCTTCTTGGAAGGATAGGGACACTTCCAAGAAGGAGGGTTCTTCTTCCCAACATGTTGAAAGAAAGTCTTCAAGAGGTACTACTACTTCTCCAACTCAAAATCCTTCTAATAAATCTAGTTCAATTAAATGTTTTAAATGTTTGGGTATGGGTCATATCGCATCCCAATACCCAAACAAAAAGACCATGATTGTGTTAGAAAATGGGGAGGTGGATAATGAGTCATCTAGGAGTTCTTATAGTGAAAGTGAGGATGATTGTTTCCTTAGACCGGAAGAGGGAGATCTTTTAATGGTAAGACGCCTCATGGGAAGTTTGTGCAAAGATAGAGATGATACACAAAGAGAAAACATTTTCCATTCTAGATCTTAGTGAGTGGAAAGGTTTGTTCTTTAATCATTGATGGAGGAAGTTGCACCAATGTTGCAACTGAGGTTGTAATCGATTACCTAAGCCAGAGAAGGTTCAAGCATCAAATAATTGATTATTCCATAGCATTATTGATAGAGGGCTATCTAAGGATCATGATGATAAAGGTCCATTCCAAGCCAAAGGTCTAGAAGGAGAGCTTGAAGCACTTCCTTTGCTGAGCTTTGAAGGACCCATGACAAGAGCTAGAACCCAAGCCTTTTAAGATCACATTAAAAGTCTTGTCTGTTGTAATAAGCAAGTGCTGTTTATGTTAATCGATTACAACGTTTCTGTAATCCATTACACAAGTCAGTGCTGGGTATCTCTTTGGCCGGGATGTCGGGATGTCCGAGATGTGCGTAGATTGGATGTGCTTAGCCAGGATGTGCAAGTTGTTCGAGATGTCCAGGATGTCGGGATTCCGGGATGTCCGGGATGTGCGTATACTGGATGTGCTTAGCCAAGATGTCCAAGTTGTCCGAGCTGCCCGAGATTTCCGAGATGTTCGGGATGTCTGGGATGTGCCTAGATTGGATGTGCTTAGCCAAGATGTCTGAGTTGTCCGAGTTGTCTGAGCTATCCGGGTTGTTTGAGATGTCCGAGTTGTTCGGGATGTGCGTAGCACTTCTATGTATTTCTGTTATTTTTGTATTGGGCCTTGATATTTCCACAAATGGGCCTAAACTTACGTTTTTAGATGTTTATTAGAGGCCTAGCCATATAAATATTGATACTTTGCTATTTTTGGCAACTTTTGATTAATGAAATTAAGTTTTTGCTTTAATTGAGAGTGTAGCCTCTTGTTGGTTCTTGATTGAAACCAAATCAATTCTTATCAAGGAAGCTTTCCTTTGTGGAAAATCCTCCTACGACTTATCTTTTCTTTTGTGGATCGTGGCGTCATTCCTTAATCTTCTCCATTTTTCTATTTGGGTTTCCAACCAAAATTCATGGAGTCTTGAAGTTTGCAATCCAGAAATGATCAAATCCAAGCATTCATGTCTTGGAAGACATCAATTATACATACAATTCAGTGATTATGCAGCACATTTGATTATGCATTGATCTATTTCTACTTATTTCAAAATTCATCACATAGAGAGGCAATTCATATCACAAGCTAACATATATTTGCTTCATCAAGTATTCCTAACATGTTTCTAAGTGCAAAAAACCTATCTCTTGCCAAGGGTTTTCTAAATATGTCAGCCAATTGATTAAGAGTATCAACAAATTCAATTGAACCATTACCCTTTTGGATATAATCCCTAAGGAAGTGATGCCTTATCTCAATGTGTTTGGTCCTTGAGTGCATGATTGGATTCTTTGATAAGTTTATGGCACTAGTGTTGTCACGTAGCAGGGGTATTTCCTTTAAATCAACACCAAAATCTTGCAGTCGTTGCTTTAACCATAAACTTTGAGCACAACAACTACCAGCTGATATGTACTCTGCTTCAGCAGTGGATAAAACTACACAAGTTTGCTTCTCACATTGCCAAGATATTAGTGAGCTGCCTAATAGGTGGCATGTTCCACTAGTACTCTTCCTATCTAATTTGCACCCTGCAAAATCAGAATCAAAATATCCAACCAAGATAAGAGAAACACCTTTAGGATACCAAAGTCCCACTTTTGGTGTAGACTTGAGATATTTGAAGACCCTTTTGACTGTAGTAAGGCGAGACTCCTTAGGATTTGCTTGATATCTAGCACACAAGCACACACTTTGCATTATATCAGGCCTGCTTGCATTCAAACACAACAAGGATCCAATCATTCCTCTATATTTTGACTCATCAACACTCTTTCCTCTTTCATCTGTGTCAAGATAAGTTGATGTAGCCATTGGAGTTGCAACATCTTTGCTATTCTCCATTTCAAACTTCTTGATCATTTCTAAGCAGTACTTGGTTTAACTTAGAAATGTTTCATTCTTCATTTGTTTGATTTGAAGACCAAGGAAGAAGGTTAGCTCTCCCATCCACATTTCAAACTCACTCTGCATTGAGATAGAAACTTCTTTGCACATAGATTGATTAGTTGAACCAAATATTATATCATCAACATAGATTTGAACCAACAAGATATCATTGCCATTCTTTTTGATGCACAAGGTTTTGTCCACTTGTCCTCTGATGAAAGATTGACTGAGCAAGAAGCTACTAAATCTCTCATACCAAGACCTTGAGCTTGTTTCAAACCGTAAAGAGTTTTTCTCAATTTATAAACATGGTTAGGATGTTTGAAATCAATGAAGCTAAGAGGCTTTCAACATATACTTCCTCCTTAAGTAATACATTTAGAAAAACACTTTTAACATCCATTTGAAAAAGTTTAAAATCTTTTAAACATGCATATGCAAGTAATAACCTAATGGCCTCTAACCTAGCTACTGGAGCATAGGTTTCATCATAGTCTATGCCTTCCTCTTGGTTGTAGCCTTTAGCAACCAATCTAGCCTTGTTCCTAACTATGATGCCTGTTTCATCAAGCTTGTTTCGAAAAACTCACTTGGTGCCAATAGGTTTGTGAGAAGAGGGTCTAGGGACAAGTTCCCACACATCATTTCTCTTGAACTGATTCAGTTCATCATGCATGGCAATTAACCAATGATCCTCAAGCAAGGCTTGGTCAATGCTTTTTTGTTCAATTTGTGATACAAAAGCCATAATACAGTAAAAATTTCTTAAGGAAGATCTGGTAGAAACTTCCTTAGAAACTTCCCCAATTATATTGTCAAGGGAAATGTATCTTGAAGTTCTCCATCCCATGGACTTTTGGATAGGTGTTGATGGTTCCTTTTCTTTATTTGATTATGCCTCTTCCTTTTCTACTGATCCATCTATCTGTATGAATTCTTCAATTGGACTTGCATCTACATCACACTTTTCATCCTCTTTGAAGGAGTTAGTCTCATCACATATTACATGAACATATTCCTTTATTATTATCACCATAAGTAACATATCCTCCATCTTTGAGAATCAAATTTGATTTTTCTCTTAGACACACCTGCAAAAATCAAATTAAGTAACAAAGAAAGGTACCCATTTTGGGTTGGGTCCATAGGGGTTAGTTGGTTTCCTTTTTCTCTTAGGTACCCAAATACATTCACCATTAGGCACATAAAATCTCCTCGCATAGCACCTAATGGATGTATGACCTTTCTTCATGCAATAATTGCAAGTAATAGTGTTTGATTGTCTTTCAAAATGAGTCAATTGTTGATGCTTTGTTTTTGAAAGGCCTTTTTGATACTTTTGTTTTGGAGGAACAAACCTTGCTTTTCCAAAAGGTTTTGATCCATGTTTGTACCCAAAACCAGAAGTATATCCAACATATTTTTGCACACTTAGCATTTGATTTAAAATCCTTTTCAAAAGATCAACCAAATAAGAATTTTTTGAAAGCAAAAGCTTATATTTTTCACCTTGACTCTTTTTGTAACCATCAAATTCTTTTTGTAAAACCTTGCATTTATCAACATTTAAAGATGATGAGGCACAAACACATCCATTAGCTTTGTAACTTGAAACAAGCTTTTCATTTGCTTCTTTCAAATTGCAAAGTTCAGATTGCAATTCAGCAATTTTGTTGACATGCCATTTGATATTACCTTTCAACCTATTATTGGTTTGTGCAAGTTTTTGGGCCTCTTCATGCATCTCATGGAAAGCATCAACCATATTATGATATTCAGAATTTTCCACTGATTTAGCACTTGAGAATACTTCATCATCACTTATTGTAGAGGTGAAGCACATATTTGCTTCTTTATTCTCATTTGTTGATTCATAAGTAGTTGAATCATTTTCTTCCCACGCTATGTATGCCTTCTTTGGCTTCCCCTACTTTCTAGTCTTCCTCTCACCTTGTTGCTTTTTCAAAAAGATTTGACATTTAAATTTAATGTGTCCAGGTTTACCACATTCGAAGCAAGTGAAGTTGGTGGAGTTGTTGTTGTTGCTGTCATTTTTTCTGTTAAACTTTGACAGCTTTTTGTTCTTGTTTCTTCTCATGAACTTGCTAAATTTCTTCACTATTAGGTTCATATGTTCATCACTTTCATCTTCACTTGAGTTTTCTTCATTTTCCATATGAGTTGATGCAGTGTAACATCCTCAAAATTATGCCTTGAGTTTATATTTATGATTGAATTATGGAAGTGTGATAATAGTTGGATACAAGAAGAATATGATAGAATTTATTTGCTCACAAGCAGCCCAAAACTGTCCATTTCTTCCACCTCAATTGAGAAATTTATTTCTCTCTCAATTCTTATCCAAATTATGTGTATTATATATGGAATTAAAGATCTATATGTCTACTATAAGATATAAATATTTCAGATAAATCTAGTTTGTGTACTGCTTGAAGTAACCAAAACATTAATAGCTGTCAGTGTGAAATTTCTCAACTTGTTGGCAGCTTTGGAGTCTAGATTAAAAATGTTATAGCTAAAGTTTTATAACTCCAGATAAGGCATGTGATACCTTGTTAGAAATCTTAGGAAGTCTAGTTTAACATATTAAAAGATGAGAATTTTTGGGCTGGTAGATTGGTATAGAATAAACAATGAACGAACCCATCTGGTTTAGCCTTTCTAGCCTTTTGAATCATTTGGATTGGGCACAACTTGTAACTCTTGGAATTTTTGCCCAAGGAATCAAATATTCAGCTCAAATTTGGACTAATTAGAAGTGGATGAATACTCTCAAGGCATTCACATGCAACAACCATTAAATAGGCATAGTTAAGTAAACTAATTGAAGGAAAAGTTTGGTAAACTAAAGTCAATGGTAAGTCAATGAAGATAAGCTTTCTGAACTAACCTTTCTAGGTGACCTTCAACGTGGAAAGCAAGCATTAAATGAGGGAATCTTGATTTATCTTCAGCCATGTATGTGTAGTTCTAGGCACAAAGCAAAAGGAAATCTATTTATTTAGCAAACTCCACGTGCACTTGAGCCATAAATGAAAGAATAATTGTCATGATTAGAATTAGGATAATATATTCAAAGAAAGTTACCTTGTAACTAAACTAAATATTAATCTAGTTGAAATCTAACTAATTCACTTACTATCTGACTAAATAACTTAGTATAAATAGCTTGGATGTTTCAAAAAATTTGCACGTAAAATTCCAACCTCCAAGACCTATCACACTACTACTTGCTCCTTGCACCCACTTTTCACTTCCTACCTCCTTTGCTTGCTCTTGACCGTGACCTCTTCTACCACTTCATCCATCATCAAATTTCTTCTTTCAAGACTTCATTTCTTAGAGAATATTCCAAGGAAGACAACCCTTAATCTATTCCATTCCAAAATCAAACTCACTTGAGGTAGGCTAGGCTTCAATCTCTAGTTAAGAAATTATTTGGACTAATTTACATGTTTGAATGTATAGATTTATGGTTATTATTTAGGCTGGAATTTCATGTTATTTGAAGGTTATTTTATGATGTGAAAATGTTGATTTAAACCATAGGATAGGTGATGATTTATAGGCTAAAATATTAGTGATGTTTAGAGTTATATTTGATGATCTTTGGAAGTGATTTTGATGACATTTGGGCTGTTTGTTCATATTTTCATTATGGGACTATTTTGAATTAATTTCTAAACGTAGAGGTTGAATGGTATGTAGTTAAATGGTTCAAATGCTTGAGTGATTAAATTTTGAGGATGAAGTAGTAAGGTGGTAGGTGAAAGGAGATTAAGATGCATGCTAGATTATAATCTTTTCTTGTGAAAGTTTAAAGGAATTAGAAATTATTTGAAAGATATATTGTGGTTATTAGTTAGATTACTAACATGATTTTTCTGTAACTTGAGGATATTCAATTGTCATGCCTATGTTGGTAATGATCTTACTTAAATAAAGTATGGTAGTTTAACCATACTTGTGGTACGTATGATGTTATGATGAAAATATTAGGTTGTATGAATTTTGTCATGCATTGTATTATTGATGAAAATGATGGATTTGATGTGAAGATGTATACAAGTCCAGTATGAGATTTGTGAAACAGAATCTGAGACTACATCCAGTACGAGATGTAGAGATCAGGTGCAAATACATGGAATGACATGCATAACTAGCATAAGACAGCCGCAACATTTATACATCCAGTACGTGGTGTAGCTGCATACAGTACGATATGTAGAGGCCATGTGCACCCTGGACAAATTCATTTCATGCATTCATATAGTTTGCATAATTATTTTATGGATTCATTTGACTATATTGATGATTTACTAACGTACTAACGTGTTTGGTGGTTTAGTTTTGCCTACTGAGAAATTTTATTTCTCACTAGATTTGTTTCATTTTTTTTAGATGACAATAGTGGTCAATTTCCTTGATGCCCCGGATTGGTGGTGGTGTAGGAATGAAGATGTGAACTAGGCTGGTGTATGGAAAATACTGTACTTGTTTAATGACTTTTGTAACACGGACTGTGGCTACGTATAATATATATCAGTATAACAACTTCTATAATTTATAGTTTTAGAATTTATACTAGGATTTGTTCAGTAAAAATAAAAATAGTAATAAAAATTATCTAACAATTCTTAAAAATTTAACCCAAATAAAAATATAATATATCTAGAATAATTTTAGGTCGTTACAACTAAGGTGAGATGTAACACCCCAATATTTTTATATACGTGTTAAATGTGTAATTTAGGAAATGTTTTAGATCAATTAGTAATATGTGATTAAAGGATTTTTTTTACCTAGAATAGAGATTAGAAAAATTTCAATACAATACTCCTAGGTAATAAATTACTAATAGGTGACAAGAAAATCTAGAATAGAATTTCTAGGAACTTTAC